>JADRCD010171159.1:0-10162 GCA_019843815.1 Montemys delectorum
CCCCCCCCCAAAAAAAAAGAGTGGCTTCTCTTTGGGCATTTGGTCATGACAACAAGGAAAATAGCTCATACAAGTACCTTATCGATGCCCATGTCTCCTGTTATCAGAGTAGTCGCCAATTTTTACTTTTCCCCCCATTGTTTACCTCTGATTGCCTTAGGGCAGAGTGAACACTTGGTCAGGTGCTTAGCACAATGTATGTACTGATGAACAAGCTTTAATTAAGTAGATATTGAGACTTCATGAATGGAATGGAAATGAGCAGAAAAATTCTCCTTGCCAAATCTGGACTAAGAAGAAATGTCTAAGGAACCAGAGCTAAGTGAGCTGGATCATTCGGCCTGTGTCCTTTGCTTTACGTGAGTCACCAGCTCCTCCGGCATAGTGATGTCCTCTGAGACCCAAATAACGCTCAGACTAGCGCCTTCCTCTGCACTTCTGGCCAGAATATCTAAAGCTGTGGGACCTCAGTTCTGGTTGCTGAGCCCTGACCATCTTGTCACCTACACAGGAGCCTTGTAAACTGGGTGATGTGTACCCCAAATGCAGCTCAGGGAAGCTACTCAAAAGATGGGTTGGCTCTCATCTGGGAGGTCTATGGCGGCAACCTGTAGGAGAGCAGAGGTTGGAGCCATGCAAAGCATGTCCTTTTGGCGTCCTTTGGCACAGGGAAATAGGTCCTGCTTCCCATACTCCTCTAGGAGAGGAAGTGACCTGGGGATGTGGAGATCCAGAGCTCACGTAGCACTTTCCTGGGCAGCGGGGTCACACACATCTGCTTTCTGATAGTAGTGACAATACGGAAGGCAAGTGCAATCAGCTTCAGTGTCAAGTGAGGAAAAGAGTCACCCGGTGACAGGACGCAGGCCAGGATGCTTGCACCCCCTGACAATCACCCTGGATGCCCTGGATGGTGAGGCTTGCACACTGAGAGCTCTGTTTATGAGGCGAGAGGGCATAGAACTGAAACCGAAGTCCAGAAAGATGATTCAACAACTGGTCTGCTCCTGGAAGAGACCCATCTCTGGTATGTTAAAAGTGCCTCTGTGGTGCTGGGGAGATGGTTTATTGAGTAAAGGGCTTGCCTTAAAAGAAGCGAGATCTAAAGTCAACCCCTTGAACTTATATAAAAATAGCTGGACATGGTGACGTGTTTGTAATCTAAGCACTGGGGAGAGGAGGGTAGACAGATGCCTACGACTCACTAACCACCCAGCCTGGTCTGGTCAGCAAGCCTTGGGTCCCAGTGAAGGTCTTGTCTTAAAACTAGGAGGATGGTGCCTGAGGAAGGACATCTGAACATATCCTCTGGGTTCCATATGTGCAGACACACACACACACACACACACACACACACACACACACACACGCACGAACAACTATATCCATCCCCAACACACATCCACAATATTTCTTTGGAATCCAGGCCAAGAGTCATGTCCAATTGTCTCCAAGTAGCTAAGCCTGTGACAGCTTTCCCATAGTTCCAGATAGAGACCGTTTGTTATTCTAATAGGCAACATCTGGTGAAGATAGTTTGGGACAGAGGCTGAGCAGAGATGAGAAACTGCCTCTCATGGCTGCCTGGTGAGTGAGTACTTCATGTCAGCCCTGAGGTTGTGACCATCAGCTGGGACCATTGAGGTCTAGGTCATGCCTGGGACAAGTAGCTTACTGCAAGCCCGTAGTACTATATTGCAGCGTCTATTATAAACAACGTCGAGAGATTTTTTTTTTTTTTAGAAAGCTAAACCCACAAAACCACGCAGGTTGGGGTTGTTTGAGAGGACTGAGCGTTGCAGGAAACTAGATAGATAGTTCCCAGTGCGCTCCATCTACCTTGTCTGACAGGTGTGGGCAAGTAGGTCTCTAGAAGACCTCTGACAACCTAGCTGGGTCACAGCCACTAGAGAGAGAAGCCCTGTGTGCAGAAACGGAGAACGGATGTGAGGCTGGTCTCTGAAGTTGCCTTGCTGGGGCAGCCTGACCTGCTGTGGGGAAGGAAGTACGTACAGTCTGTTTTCTCCCTCTGTGAGACTCTCTCTGCATGAAAAACAACTGATTTTCATTCTACCGGCTCTGGGAAATAGCCTTTGTTCCTGCTGGCCCTGGAAAAGTGGCCTTAATCCAAAGTGATTACCCACCGAGCACCAAGATTTATTCTTTGCTGATAGCCTCTCTTGCTGCCTGAGTCCTGGGCTCCAATTGCCCACAGCCTGTCACGGAGGCCATATGTCTTTCCATTGCTGCGTCGGGAATGACATTGAAATCACTTTGTCCCCTCTGAAGCTTTTGTGTGTGTGTGCACACGTGTGGCATCGACCTCTTTGGTGGGTTCTAGCAGTTAAAAGGAGCCATAAAAAAATCTCAGGAGTTCAAATGAAACCCAGAACAAAAGGCCAGTTCCCACTGGGCTTACAGAACCTTGTTTCTCTTCCTTCTGCCTTGGGCAGCTTGGGGGCTGTTTCGGTGTCAGTCTTTTGGGACATGATGTCTACTAAGATCCCTGAGGAATGTCCAGGCAAGCGTTCGAGCTGTGGGTGGGTGTCTGTTTTCTGCTGTGGCAGCTCAAAAAGGATAGTGCACAGGGGCATATGCTTTCGTTGCTTCAGTCATTGCAGTTATAAGAGAGGACTCCACGTGGCTCATGCCCTGCACTTGGCTCAGTCAATTGGCTGATGGTTTTGAGTCCAGGGTTTGGGGGACAGCCCTTTCTCTACTATGTTTGCTTCTTGTCCACAAGAGTCAGTGCAGGTGGCTATTCAGAGCAGCATCAGGTCAGCCGTCTGCCCTCACTTTTTCCTGTCCCTTCTGTCATTTTGCTTCCTTGTGCCATTTGTGTTGTGCAGAAAGCAGGAAGCAGGCGACCCGGTTTCACTGATGCCAGCGAGTGACAGAGGGCACAGGCAGCTGGAGCATTGAGACCATCTTTGGCCTCCCTCTCCTTGACATGTGGCTTTTGCTGTTTTGCACTTTATAAAAAAATAAAATAAAATTTCAAATTAACTGCAGTTTAGCTCTATCTCAGATTTTAATTGCTTGGAATTAGCGCTTGATTTGCATAGTACTTGATTCACCAATTACCCGTGACCATGGGGTAATCTGTGCTAAAACTCGGGACAGTTCTTGATTGCGTTCCATCAGAGAAGGGGTAGGATTGCCCGTGATCCTGGGATGGAAAATTCCCAAACCGGCTGTGATTTAATGCCTCCACGTGCATGCATCTCATACTTTTGTTTAAACATACTCATGCTGTACCTTCTGGAAGTTCATTTTCCAGAAAGGAAGGCCAAAAGAAGGAGAGCTGCCCGGTTTACAACTAAACCTTTTTCAGAGCCCCTCAACCTATCAATCACATTATTTTATAGCTCAAGGTCATGGCTGAGTATTGAATCAATCTGATGCCAGCTGTCTAGTATCTCAGACATTCTGGGGTGTGTATGGCTACTCTTTGAATTGTGAAGGCCTCCGAATCAGGCAAGAAATGTACATGTAGTATCTGGGATAGTTTGTTTTAATCCTTGTCTTAAAACAATTGATTACCTGGGCAGAGATGCTCAATGAGGAATTGTTTAGTTATAGCTGACTATGGGCCTGTCTTCGAGGAACTGTCTTGATTATGTTCATTGAAATGTGGAGACCTACCCACTGTGGGCAGCACCATTCCCTAAGTCCTGGACTACATGAAAGTGAGGAACGCTGAGTTGAGCACTAATGAGCATGCATGCTGTCCGCTCTTCACTGCGGATGTGGCTAGGTACTTCAGGTTCCTGCCTTGACGTCCTTACCACGACGGACTGTAACCTGGAACTGCAGAACTAACAGAACCTTTTTTCTCTCTTAAGTTGCTTTTCTCAGGGCATTTTATCACACTAGGAAAGGAGTCAGGGTTTCACCTGTCTAGCCAGCAGAGATCCAGGATGCCAATGCATGTTATCAAGTCCTACAATGAGAGTATGGGCTTGATACTTGAGTCTAATTTGACCTTTTTATCAGTGGTTCTAGAGCAGGCCATCTTGGGATTGTCTCTAATTTAGAGGTTTGAAGCCACTTAGATCCTGAAGTTATGATTGTCTGAAGGTCTGTACCCAAGGACTTTCTCCACTGTTGTTCCTGGGACCCAGGGGATCAATCTTGGCAGAGCTGGGTCTCATGTCTTTCTGACACACTAGATGACAGGTGAAGACATTGAGAGGCTGTGATTGGTAGGCTATTAATCTTTGAAGTGGGGTGGAACAGTTGTTGAACACTTGTCTCCAGCTGGTAGTACTATTCTGAGAGGGGCAATAGGTAAGGCCTCACTAAAAGAAACAGGTAACTGGGGGCGTGTCTTTGAAGGCTCTCTTGTTTCTGACTCCTTCCTGCCTCTCTGCCTCTGTATCCGGGTTGTCATGAGGTGAGCAGCCCTGATCTGCCATGCATGGGATGTTTGGCTTTGACCTAGTCCACAGCAATGGGACAAGCACCCGTGGATGGAGACCTCTCAAACAGTGAGCCAACCTAAGTCTTTTTTCTTAGAAGCTGCCAATCTCATGTGTCTGTCATAGTGAGTCAGACAGCATGGAAGAGCCATCCCAGAAGAGAACAAGTATGGGCTGCAGGTGGGAGGCCACAGGATTGAGACTGCCCTGCTGTGTTGGCTTACTTTGGTTTTATCTTTGGTTTCTAGTCTCCATCCCCCTACCCTCTTCTCCCTTTTAGGAATGTTACTCTGCCACTGTATGTTGGACTGTATATCACTTGCTTTTTGAATTTTACAGGGGCTCACATGCTAAGAGTTTGCCTTAAATACCCAGAGGGTACTTTGAATTTTTGAGTGGCAGTGGAGCTGTGTGTGTGAAGAGCTGCACATTTTCAGCTACACATGGGAGAGAACTACACCATATTAGGTAGAAGTACAACCGTCTATCTGGAGAAAAGGTGTGGCTTTAGGACCCATATTTGAGCGTCAGGTGGCCAAAAGGTAAATTGGACTGTGAACTTCGTTGGCTTGAACCACACCTGGGCAGTCAGTACCTCATACTTCTTCGGGGTATCTGTGAGGTCATCTCTTGAGATTAGTTAATCAAGGAACTCATTCTGGATGTGGGCTGCATATTCCTCTGAGGGCTTTGGATGAAAGGGAGGAGGAAGAGAAGTTCATGTGTTCTCCCTATCTGCTTCCTGAATACTAGCGAGGTGAGCAGTATCCTCTGCCACCAGGATACCCAATCTTGACTCAGGCCTGAAGACTATAGGTCAACATCTCTGAAATCAGGATCCCTCCAAATGCATCTTCCCTCCTTTTAAAGGTATTTGTCACAGTGATTAAAAAGTCTATTACAAGCCAAATAGGGAAACCCAAGTGAAAGATGGGACCATGAGATTCAGTATGAGACTGTCCCGTGGGGCCATTATTGCCACGAGAGAGACAGTGTTACTTGGTCTGTGACCTTGATAGGACATAGCAGTGTGACTGTGGAGTGGGACAGGGTACAGCCTGCAGCCACAGCAGGGACTGGCTACACAAACCTGCTGTACTCAATCAGTGAGATGCATGGTGTTACGGAGGATGTCTTCTTGTTTCTCCTGTAGGTAGAGACATTCACCCCTTGGGCCCATCATCGGGACAAACTCCATTCTTAGGGGCAGACTCTTGGGTTGAAGAGGGTTGTACAGATGTTTTGTTTGTCCCCTCACATATATAGTAAGAACTTACCCAATGTCCCAGGAGGACAGCTTCTCTGGAGTGGCTGCCTGATAGCTGCGCCTTGCCCATGGCCTTGTCCTGGTCATCTCTGTGGCTAAAGAAGATGCTGTAGAGACCAGGATCTGAATCCTCCAGGAGCAGCTCCTGAGAGTATCTTTAGGTTAAAGATACTCGTTTCCTGTATCATCCTCTTCATTGCAAAATGTGGTCTGGTGACTTGTTCGGGAACCTAGAGATTCTGGGCACTCAGGGCCATCAGCCCAGCTTCTTTTCTTCCTTGGAGCACCCGTCTATTCCTTAGCCTGCCCGGGGGCCACCCTGATTGCCTCCTGCCTGTGTTTCACAGTGCTCTTGGAGGCTGTGGTGCTTACTACTCCTTGTAGAGAGTAGATATGCCCCAAGCTCTGTGCCCCGTGTCACTGATGGTCCATGCACTCATCCCTACTGGTTCCTGTATTCACTGCCCAGCATGTTGGAAGAAGGGTGTTCAGTTGCTGTCGGCTGACCACTGTTGAGGCCGTGCAGGCACAGCTGCCTTTAACTCACCCAGGAGGACTCTTAGATTTCTTCCCAGACTTCCCCGTTTTCCCACTCACCCTGTCAGTCCCTAACAGGACCCTGCTCTCCATGCATGTGTCCTGGTATGAGATGTTAGATCGCGTGCAAGCTGGGCTTGCCCTGTGTTCTTTGCTTGTTTTGTTTTGTTGTTGTTGTTGTTGTTGTTTTTGTTTTTGGCTACAGGGCACTTGTCTCAGTTTGCGATACCCTTGCCTCTAAGTCTCTGCCCCACAGCTCTGTACCCATCACATACCATTGAGAAAGCAGTGTTCTGGTTTATTCTCACATGAACCTCAGCTACACTTTGCAAGAGGAGGTCTTATCCCAGCTCTAATGTATGCTAAAGTTGCCCACGCTGGCTATAGTTCCTGTGTGCTTTGACCCAGCCCACTGCCTTGTTTCTGCTCCACTTACTATATGCACTGGCAGCTATCTATCTTGTGTACTCTATGCACTGCCCGTTGCAGCTTGTATATACTCTATGCACTGCCTGTTGCAGCTCTTATGTGCTTTGACACCCCCCCCCACACACACACAAGAGCTTTGCTTCTGCTCCCTGTACTCTGTGTCCTAGTTTCATTCCCATTGCTGTGATAAAATACTGAGACAAAAAAACTCAGGGAAGAAAGGATTTACTTAGCTGACAGTTCCAGGTTACGGTATGTTATTGAAAGGAAATCAAGGCAGGAACTTGAAGCATATCCACTGTCAAGCGTGGAAAAGAATGACCCATGGAATCTTGCATGCTTATTCTCAGCTAGCCTTCTCCTATCTATCATATTGTTCAGGACCTGCTGCCTAGGGAATGGTGCCACCCACAATAAGTAGGTCTTCATACCCCAAAATAAAGACAGTTCTCCCCAGATATTTCTTACTGATGTTCTTTCAAAGTGGTAGACTGAGCCAAGTTGGTGGTTAAAAGTAAGCAGCACAATCCTTTTGGATTTCTGCTTAGTATTTTTCCAATTTCATCTTGTTCAGTTTCCAGTGTGCTTTCTATGTATGTCTCATTGATTTTTTTTTTTTAAAAAAAATGTATGGCCATAGACTCTGAGATGGAGATGTCATGTTTCCTCTGATGTGAACAGTGTCTTGCACAGAGCAAGCTATACTAAAATTTGTTAACAAACTAATGGGTAAGAGTGTGCATGGTTCTTTGCATGTGTAGACATATTTGTATATGTGGACTTGTATATGCATATATACAGAGGTCAGAGGTATATAGCAGGTATCTTCCTCAACTGTTCTCCATCCTATTTGTTTTGTTTTGTTTTGTTTTGTTTTTTTGAGACACAGTCTCCCATTAAGTCTGGAACTTATCCATTGCTTAGTATGGCTGACACTGAGCCCCAGAGATCTTCCTGTCTCTACCTCTCCAGTGTTAAGATTACAGGTGCATGCTGCTGCTCCAGATTTTTTTTTCTAGCTTCTTTCCTTTCCTTTAAATGTGTGTTTTTTATTAGATATTTTATTTATTTACATGTCATATGATTTCTCCTTTCCCAGCTTCCTTCCAAAAAACAAACAAAAACAAGAACAAACCCCTGTTGCCTCCCCCCTCCCCATGCTTGCCACCCCACCCTCTCCCACTTATTGGCCCTGGCATTCCCCTACACTGGGGCACAAAACCTTCACAGGGCCAAGGGCCTCTCCTCCCATTGATGATCGAATTTGCAATCCTCTACTATACACATGCTGCCAAAACAATCAGTCCCTCCATGTATAGTCCTTGGTTGGTGGTTGGGTCCCTGGTTGCTCTGAGGGTACTAGTTAGTTCATATTGTTGTTTGTCCTAAGGGGCTGCAAACCCTTCAGCTCCTTAAGTCCTTTCTCTAACTCCTTCACTGGGGACTGTATACTCAGTTCAATGGATGGCTGTGAGCCTCTACTTCTGTATTAGTCAGGTACTGTCAGAGCCTCTCAGGAGATAGCTATATCAGGCTGGCTTGTCCTTCCTTCAGTCTCTGCTCCATAGTTAGGCTCTGCAACCTTCTGTGGGTATTTGGTTCCCCCTTTTAAGAAGGAATGAAGTGTCCACATTTTGGTCTTCCTTCTTCTTGAGTTTCTTGTGGTTTGTGGGTTGTTCTTCTTGTATTCCGAACTTCTGGGCTAATAACCACTTATCAGAGAATGCATACCATATGTGTTCTTTTGTGATTGGGTTACTTCACTCAGGATAATACTCTCCAGATCCATCCCTAAGAATTTCATAAATTCATTGTTTTTAATAGCTGAGTAGTACTCCATTGTGTAGATGTACCACAGTTTCTGTATCAATTCCTCTGTTGAGGGACATCTGGGTTGTTTCCAGTTTCTGGCTATTATAAATAAGGCTGCTATGAACATGGTGCTGCTCCAGATTTTTTAAACTTTAATTTCTGGGGGATTAAACTAAAGTTCTTATGGTTTTGCACCAAGCACTTCATGGAAGCCATCTCATCAGGCCATTTTTTTTCTTAATAGGTATGGTGTTAAACCTCCCTGTAGATTCATGAGGCATGTTGGAGTGTTGCACTACAGTGTTGTGGGCCATGCCTAGAGGTGCTGGGCCATCTTGGTTCACAGCTGCCTTGGTGACCTGTACTGGCTCGTTTTGTGTCAACTTGACAGAATCTGGAGTTATTACAGAGAAAGCAGCTTCAGGTGAGGAAATGCCTCCATGAGACCCAGCTGTGGGGCATTTTCTCAATTAGTGATCAAGGGGGTAGGGCCCCTTGTGGGTGGTGCCATCCCTGGGCTGCTGATAGTCTTGGATTCTATAAGAGAGCAGGCTGAACAAGCCAGGGGAAGCAAGCCAGTGAGGAACATCCTTCCATGGCCTCTGCATCAGCTCCTGCTTCCTGACCTGCTTGAGTTCCAGTCCTGACTTCCTTTGGTGATGAACAGCCATGTGGAAGTAAGCTAAATAAACCCTTTCCTCCCCAATTTGCTTCTTGGTCATGATGTTTGTGCAGGAATAGAAACCCTGACTAAGACAGTGACCCTTGAGGTCAAGAAGCAGAGCAAGGAAACACAGATATCGAGTACTGCCTTCTGGAATCCTGAGGCTGTGTCAGTGGGAGTAGGTTCTCCTCATATTGCTGAAAAAGGATCACCAACACCTGCCCTGTTGGTTGGGCTTGCACCTGTGGTGTTTAATGAGGAGAAAAGAAAGGCATGGAGCTCTTGACTTTGCTGAGCACATTTTCTCTTATATCTGCAAATGAAGTGGTGTCCATGTTGTCCAGTCCATGAAGGAATGAGTCCTATGTGATGTGGGTAACCTTGGGCATGAGGGTCGGCAGCTCCACTTCTTGGATGACATTTCATACTGCATTCTGTGTAACTACTTGGTTATTTGCTTTGGATAGATCTTTATTTTTTTTTTTTTTTGAAGAAATGTTCATGGTAATCTAGTTTCCTTGCTGGGTCAAACAATATTTAAAACCGCAAAAATCAAACAAACTTACTCTGGCAGGGTTTTGTTGACCTGGAGGGCTGGGGCTGATATTGTACATGTCCAGACACACTGTGGATTGCAGAATATCTGAGCAACCGCCCAGAGACCTCTTGAGCCTGAAGTGCAGTGAGTGAGCTTGTGAGGAGAACGGGAAAGGATGGGGGTTCTTCCAGGCAGGCAGGCACTCCCCACAGGGTTAAATTCCATTACACTTCAACTGTGCTTACATCGTCAAATAATAGTGCCTTCCATCAACTTTAATGTTTCTGTGTTTCAAAGCCTTCAGTCTCAAGAAGGTCATAGAATTTCTTACTAGAGAAAGTCCTCAGGACATATTTATGTGAAATCCTCAGTTTACCGCCAATATTTTAGAAGCTGTAACTTTTAGGAGAGAATAAAAATCATACAGAATTCATATCATAGCTTTGATCTCTCTCTCTCTCTCTCTCTCTCTCTCTCTCTCTCTCTCTCTCTCT
>JADRCD010171163.1:895-16884 GCA_019843815.1 Montemys delectorum
AGAGAGAGAGAGAGAGAGAGAGAGAGAGAGAGAGAGAGAGAGAGAGGCAGAGAGAGGGAATCCGAGGAAGTGCCAGGATTCTCCTTGGCATCTATCTTTATGTAGAGATGCAGAGATGTGTTGTTTTTAAGCTAATAAATCCTAAACTTCTTTGAATCCCAACCTGGAACACATGCAACGCATGTGGTCAGTAGACCTGGAGCTGCAAATAAATACATTTGGAAACCAAATATTTAAAAAGCGATCCTTCTCTGTCTTTTTCTCTCTTTCTTTCTGTTTTCCTAAGGGTAGCTGCCAAGATCAGCCCAGGGATTTGGATTTCCCTAAAGCCACTGCCACAGGATTGTATTCTCTCAGCCAGAAGGGAATTATAATGCCTTAGGTGAGGAGTGTGTGAACTTTTAGCTTTCATGCTCGCCCCCAGTATTGGCCATGACTGCCTGGAACACTAGGCTGAAAGAGGACCTAGGCTTAGTTGGAAAGAGTGCCATGATTGATTAGTAAGGTCTGATCTGGGATTTGTGGTAGGCAGCAGAGGGATGCATGCCACATTATTGTTTTATTATTTTGTATTGTATGTGTTATACATTATTAATTATGTAATATTTATTGCATTATTCCTACGGGTTTTAGTATCTCATAAATTCTCTTTTCTGGGACATAACTATGCTTGTTTACTTTGCACAAAGTGTGACAAAAATTTAGGGTACAAAAGAGTCAGGGACTTTGAAGAGTCCCATCTGCCATCTAAAAGTAAAGCCCAAATATCTAATTGCTCCTCTTGCTAACTCAGCCCTTTGACTGAAGGTAAGTACTCCTTCATTGGCTAGGCTATTCCTAGCCCAGAGAGAGGCACTTAACGCAGACATTTATCTCTTGTTGATGTCTCCATGTTCTAGGTTGTTGGCTTGTTTCCTGACCAGAATGTCAGCTTCCCAAGGACAGAGATATGGTATGGTTTTGGTTTTGTTTGTTTGTTTTGTTATTTTTACTGCTTTGTGTCTTGCACCTAGCTGGCAGTGTTTGTCAGGAGATAGGCCCTGGGTGAAACTCATCTCATTCCTTCACGCATAATCTTGCATCTTGTTGTCTTTAGGACTCTGGGCTCAGCCCAAGGCTAGGTGTGCAGATCTAGATTCAATAAAACAAATGTGTGAGCAGCAGCCACATACGCTGGTGACTCTAGATTGGATGCAAGGCTCAGCAGGACAGTAGGTGTTGAGGAAAGTAAGCTGTCAGGGGCTGGCAGGGTGGAGCAGTGGCTCTGATGGAGGAATAGGAATCCTTTTGCTCTGGCCTAGTCCACAGGGGCAGTCTTTGGACACTCCCTGGTTTGATTGAGGGAGGTAGGCCTCTCCAACCCTCTCACCCACATTTTGTGAGGACACCATCAGAACTCTGTCTCCAGAGACCCTGAGGGGAGTGTCAACTCTGGGGTGTGTTCCAGGGGACACTGACCTTGTTCCACAAATGTACACAGCCTGTTTTCACAGCTTTTTGCTCAGCTGAGCCGGGAGAAAATGTCAGCTTAGAGCATTTTTCTTTCCTGTTCTTCTGACATTTGCAGGGGACAAGGAAGCCAGGTAGATAGATTGCTTGCTTGGAGGATTTCAGACAGATGCAAGTTTGGAATCTCATCCTTTCCAACACTGCCATCTCCCAATGCCAGCACAGAAAAAGAAGAAAGCTAACATCAGCCATGACACCATGCTTGCCCACATCGGCTATGATGTCACCATGCTTGCTCTGTGCATCTGGGACGCACAGTTCCTGTCCTTCTGGAAGCTAGCGAGCCTACCCCAGGGCTTCTGTTTTCTCTATTTTCTCAAAAGAGCCTCAGTCTGAGATTTCACAAGCAGGAGTGACAGGATGAAAAAGAAAAACCATGTTCCCAGATTCCCAGACTCACAGTTCACTCTTCCATCATTTATCTGCCCATTTCTGGCATCTCTTCTCTTCTCTTCTCTTCTCTTCTTTCTCTTCTTTTCTCTTCTCTTCTCTTCTCTTCTCTTCTCTTCTCTTCTCTTCTCTTCTCTTTCTTCTCTCTCTCTCTCTCTCTCTCTCCTTCCTTCTCTCTCTCTCTCTGTTTGTCAAGACAGGGTTTCTCTGTGTAGTCCTGGCTATCCTGGAATTCACTTTGTAGACCAGGCAGCCTCAAATTGCACCTGCCTCTGCCTCTGTGGTGCTGGGATTAAAGGCACACACCAACACCGCTGGGTATGGTTCTGATTTCTTAAATAGTACTTTCTATTTTCAAAAAGGTTTGTAAGAACTAGTGGCTATGCAAACCTAAAAAGAGGAGGGACGGAAGGATAAAGGGAAGACAGGAGGAAGGAAGGGAAGGGAAGACAGGAGGAAGGAAGGAAAAGAAAGGAGAGAGGGAGAGAAGGAAGGAGGGGTGAAGGAAGAGAGGGTGGCAGTAGGTCAACCTTGGTTTGTGCAGGATACAGGGTCTGGGTATGTCTGGTCTATGCAGGGTACAGGGGTCTGGGCGGGTCCAGTTTGTGCAGGGTCAGGGGTCTGGGTGAATCCAGTCTATGCAGGATACAGGGGTCTGGGCAAGTGAAGTTTACACTGGGCTCAGGAGTTTGAATGGGTCTAGTTTGCACAGGGATTCAGGAGCTGGGCAGGTGAGAGGGTCTCATTCACCAAGCTCATGGTTCACAGTTTGTCCCTCTGCTGGATCTGAGAACACTGAGCAGCTGTGGTCCTGTCGCTTTCTCTTCTTGGTTCTGTAGAGCATCACTTCATTTCTAAAGTTGTGGCGTGGGATGTGCGTGCATCCAGAATCACGAGTCCCCAGATGAGCTGCTCTGTATCAGTGCCATAGACTTTGCTTATGTCTCTGACTCCCTACCTTGGCCCTGAAGTCTCCATTTGCACCATGATTTCGTTGTTGTCAGTCGACCATTTAAGCTGTGGGCCTTAGTGCTCACTGTTGTTTTTAACTTCAGATAGGCAATCATTGTCTTTCAGCTGGGAACCATGATTCCCCCTCCCCGTGGGCCACCGTGAGGAGTGGGTCCCTGTCTTGGTGCTGGTTTCTGTCACTCCCAACTATTCTGAGCTCTCACCTAAGCCTTCTAGCCTCTTCTCAATTAGTCACCTTTATTCCACGAGCTTTATCCTTCGTTACTGTCCACACTTCCTTGCGGAACTTACTGGCTGTGGGTGCTCTCTTTGCAGTAAGCAGCTTTGACTTAGCAAGACATAATGTGAATTACCAAGACTGCCACTTACAGATGAAAAATTTTTTTTTAATGAGGCTACAGGGAAGCGGGGGAGGGGAGTGTGCTTCCTTTAAAAAACAAACAACAAAACAGAAACCTTAAATCCAAATTAGATTAAGTTTAACATAATGTATACCCTTTGAACGTATATGGTATTGCTCTCAAATATTTTGACTCTATGTGCATTTGAAATGCACACTCCCCCTCTCTGGCTTGTCTGTCTCCTCCTCTCACCTGTGAGTCTTTCTGGAGATTTTCTTTCTGAAGCAGCTCCCTTAAGGATTCCTTTTAGCACAGTGTCCTTAGACCCATTCACCGGGGCAGTGACTTCCTTCCTGGGCTCTTGGGAGTCCTCCTCAGCCTTCTGGTTTGTGGTATTTCTAATTTGTCGGCCCTGCTTTGCTTCTTTGATGGGACATGCCATTTTCTTCCTACCCTTTGGTTTTTCTTATTTTGTCTCAGGCTAATAGGAGGTTAGTTGTTTTTCTTTATATTTGTGTGGCCTGACACAAGTACCAGTTTTTAAAACTGCTTTGTACAGTCAGACACTGCCTCATTCTCTGTGCTCCTTCCAGGACTTCAGCCACATGCAAGTGACATTTCCCCTCACCATTTTAGCAGACATTTTATATTCTTTTCTCTCTTTCCACTCTTTTCATTTTCATCCTTCAATTTATGTATTTTCCCCTTAGGCCCACTATTCAAGTCTTTAAACTTTTCTTCAGCTGTGTCTACTCCGCTGTTAGAACCACTGCCTGGATTCTTCATTTAAATTTCAGTCATTTTCATGCCTGTGGCTTTCAGTTCTTGTTTATTTCTAGCTTTTTTGTGAAGTATTTCAATTTGTCGTTTATATGTACATGTGTGCACATTTCTTTACGTTTTATGTTTACATGTACACATTTCTTTGTTTTATGTTTATATGTGCATGTATGTAGTTTCTTTATGTTTATATGTCCATATGTGCACATTTCTTCATGTTTTATGTTTCTGTGATCATATGTGTCTATTTCTTGAGACTGAACTCAGGTTCAGTGCCAAGAGCCTTTACCCACTGAGCCATCCCGCCTTCGCTTGTCATTTATTTCTTGGATAAATTAAACTCTGTTTTTAAAGCCCAAGCCTGATGTTTCTATTATCCAGATCTCCTATGTTTCTATTGTACCTTCTTTCTTCTTTGCCCTGGTCTTGAGATAACTAATACCTTTTGATTGGATACTTGGAATGCCATATAAAGATTGTTGAGGCCCTGGGACGTGTCATTTTCCTTCAGAGGTTTCCTTCAGATTGTGGCAAAGTGTCACAGTCTGGGACAGTAAGGACAGATGAACCCATGATGTGGTGACTTAAGTTGTTTTAATCTCTGTAAGGACACATCAATTTCCAGATAGTCTTTGATTCTCAGATACAGGTTGATATGAGCCCAAGCTAGCCCAGGGAAAAGATGGAAGCCTTTGTCAGATAAGACATTGCGGGGGGAGGGTGAGATGGTGGGGACCGCAGGAATGAAGCAGTAGGCCTTTCCCTGCCTCCCACTTTCCAATGTCATGTAGGAATGGTTGGGGACATGATCACCCAGTCTTCAGGAACACACTTCCAAGATTCTCAGAGTCAAAGAAAAACATCCCAAGGAAGAGCATTGGCTCGAGACATGGACTTACGGTGACAGCCATGGAGGGACAGGCTAATACACTGCAAGGCTTTGGAGGCAGCTTGGGCAAAGAGTGGTCCCTGAACCCAAAAGGTTCATTTGCTTTGTAATAAATGTCACTCTACCTTCAGATCAGCACATCAACAGTTAGGAAGATGAAGCCCCTTGCTCAAGGTCAAATGTCACCAGTAACAAATGGGAGACATGTTCTCTGATGGACAATTTCCTTCCTCTCAGTCTACTAACTCTTCTACTGGGGCTTGGAGAAAGTGAGAATACAGAACTGTTAAGTACTGTGTTGTGACTGTGATGAAATACCTGAGACTATCAACTTAAAAAGAGGAAAGGTTTTGTTGGCTCATAGTTTGGGGAGTTCAGTCATAATCAATTGGCTTTTTAGTTTGGGACCTATGACAAGGCAACGAATCATGTCATGGGAAAGGCATGGTAGAGGGAGATGTTCACTTTGTGCTGGTGAAAAGGGAAAGGGGTAGGAGGGGTGGAATCTCTGCATCCCCTTCAAGGGTACATCTAACAACTGGAAGATCTCCTACTAGGTCCTACTTCTTAAATTTTTTCCACAACCTCTCAGCAGTGCTGGAGACTAAGCTTTTTAATACTTGGGCCTTGTAGGACATTCCAGGTCCAAACTGAAGCAGGGTTTGCAAAAATCAAACTGAGAGTCAGTATACTAGCAGGGCCAGGCCCTAGTCCCACCACAAGCAGCCCCAAAGAGACATTCTCAGAGAGTGTGATCTATAATAGTCCCAAAGATTTTCCAAGGGGATCCAGCAGAGCCAGCACACAGAGCACCAGAAACCAGGCCTTCCCCCTGCTGGCCATCTCCTGCTAGGGGACTGTATTCTCTCTTGAGGCTGAGCTTCAAGTCCCAGTATGAAGGTTCTTAATGTTTGAAAAGATGAATAGGCAGAAGATGCACCAAGCAGAGGATTCGGGATTGCCGTGACAGATGATGGACCACACAACAGAGAACACATCTTTTCCTGTACATAGAGGACTCGAACCCTTATCACCAGAAGCAAGCATGCAGGGAACAGTGGGACAGTGGTTTGAGTCCCTGTGTTTGAAAGTAGAGCTCAGGAGGCTGTGCCTAGTGCATTCAGGGTGAGCAGAATTCCAGCATGAGATCGCAGAGGAGCTCGTACCCCATGATCATTGGAAACAGACCTAGGATGCACTGCTTAGTGTTAACACGTGGGAGGTTAAGTGTGAGCTCTCGGGCCCTTTGATGTGTTAAATGCCAAGGACTTTAACGTAATAAAACTGTAAACCTCAAATCAGGGCTAATCACACTAATTTGCTGAACTCTGAAACCAAACCAAAACGCTCTTTTCTTCTTAAACCGAACCACAAATCCACGTTGTTTTTGATCTGCGAATCAACCTAACAAAAGATTTTTGGTGGCTTACGAGAAATACGTGCAATAAAACAAAAATCTAACTAGATAAAAACCAGGATCAGGGAAAAAAAAATATATCAAAACCAGAGGGAACATTACAACTTCGATCTGCGAGACGTATGCAGTAATTTAAGTTGAAGCAGGGAGTTCCCGAGCCCCCTGGCAGCCAGAACAACATGGAAGGCCCATTAGTTATATGGCGTGCATTATCCATAAGGAGAAATCACTTAATCATTTCTAGACGCAAGTTAGTCAGTTTGAAACAATAACAACAACAAAATCCCTTCTGATAGTGTTGGGGGTAGGGAATTAAAATTCTTGGGATCACACTTCAAAGTGTTTCAGTTCAAGACACAGTTTCATGCACACAAAAGCTTTGCAATCACCAATTTCTTTATCATTTCATTCCTTTTTTTTTTTTTTCGTTTTTTCTGGCAATAACCTTGCTCAAAGATGTTGCAGAGGGTCTAGATTTTCCTCCTTTGATTTTTTTTTTTTTTTTTTGCCTTAAACTTTTTCAAGCCATACTGCTTTTGTACACGACCTCATTGTTATAGCGATTAAAGAAGGAAATTTGCGTTCGTGTCTTCAGGGAGAGGAGAGTACAGGAGGTCAAGTGTGGTCCTGCACCGCGTCGTGGTTCGTAATCCCCAGAGAGCCCCCCCTCAAATACGTGGATAAACTGAGGAAATTTCCTGGGGCGGGGCTGGGGGTGTCTGACACTGAGCCTAACATTAATCTTTGTAACAATTCTTCCAGATGTGTAAGAGCTCCAGGGTGTGGAGGGTCTGAGCTTCCCGCTTAAGCCTCTCTGGGCTGGGGCAGTGGGGGTGGGGCTGGGCTGGGGTGAGGCAGCCAATGTGGTTCCTTCCTAAACATCCCCCCCCTCCACGCCCCCCCCGCTCCCCCCCTCCCCGCCCCTCATCCTTCGCCTGTGTTCCTGTGTTCTCAGGGATGAAGTGCTTGAACATCTCTAACCTGCAAAGTCAGTTAAGGACCATGAGGGGTGGAAATGGGTTACAGACACAGATAGCTGAACTCTATAGGCACTGAGGTGCCAGCAGTGTTCAGAAACATTTGTTTAAAACAACAGGGAAGCTCTCGGGATGGAGGGAGTCTTGCTGTTCACACTCTGCTAAATTTTCTACAACAAATACACAGTTTTACAATGACCCAAACCAAATAACTATTCTTTTTTTCCCTCACAAGCAGTCACTCTAGAACAGCTAAGGGGCCTCTTCCCACATCGGGAAACTGTACAACTCTCGCCTAACTACAATTTCTTTGTGGATGATTACATTGTGGCCAAGCTTTCCTTGGGGCTCTACACTGTGGGTGAAGCATATGCTAGAGATCCCTGCCTGCCTCACCTTTAAGGGCAGACTGGAATTGGCTCTTGGATTTGTATTTTCTGTATTGCTTCAGGGACTCAGATCAGTTTGCAAATACTGTTGAATGAAAAGAGAGTTTCAATACCCGAGGAGCAATTTGTCCTTACCCATCTGTGGACTTCAGAAACAAATTAGCTTCTCTCCATATGGCTCTGCCACTCCTCTGGATCTCCCCCACCCCCATCCCTCAGGGGAGCCCCGGACTTGGGAAGAAAAGTCTGAGAGCACAGGCAACCTGTGTTTGCATGTGCAGAACTAGGTGTGTGCACACTCACAAATGTGTTTACAGGTGTGTGTGTCTCTGTATGTGTGTGTGTCTGTCTGTGTGTGTGTTCCTCGGTGTCTGTGCGCATGTGACTGTGTGTGTGTGCGTGTGTGTGTGTGTGTGTGTGTGTGTGTGTGTGTGTGTGTAGTTATTCAGCTAACCTGTATTCACTTCTCCAGTACCAAGTACAAAAGACCCTTCCTCTTAGTGGTCATCAGCAGCATGCCCAAATGAGAAAAGGAAAAGTCCCCATAAAGGTCCCTGCTGTTGTAGGCTGCATGAATGGACCTCAAAGGTTAAAGGCTTCGACCTCCCAGGGTAATGGTGTTCAGAATTGGGGAATTTCTGGAAGATGGGTTCTAGTAGAAGGTCCCCAAGTCATTGCGTACGTACCCTTGAAGGATGTCTGGGACCCTGAACCCTGTTTGTTCTGCATTCTTCTCTGGAAATCAAGTGGTCTAAGTTCCCTGTGAATCAGGAGCTGGTCTGGGTGCCCTAGTCCTGGACAAGAATGCTAGGAGATTGAACCAGGTTCTCAGGCAGAGAAATGGGGAATCCACAAGTCCAGTAACTCTACAGAGCAGGCCAGGGGCCACCACTCCCACCAAGAAAACAAGCAGGGGGTCAGAGTTTGTCTGCTGGGTGGGTCACTTGGGCGGTTCAGGCCCTCACGTTAGAAATTTTTCAGTGTGGGAAAGTCCTGTGCTTCAGTATGCTCAACAATGGGCCTCTGCACCAAAGCAGGACATAATGGGGTGGGGGGCTGGGTGGGAAGACTGTCCCCACGTAGTCAAGCAGGCTCCTAAGTCAGCCTCCTCTTGCAGAAGAGGAGGCCCCCATCTCAGCTGAAATCTTCTTGAAGCTTTCAACCTCAAAGGTGAGGGTTGGAGTCTTGGTCCCCCTTTCTCCCAGAAGTCACTTGTTCTGTGTGGCAACTGCTCCAGCTCCATCCTCTTGGCGTCCAAGCTTAGTGGATATAGGAGAAAGGGTGAGTCAGGAAAGTGAGTCCACTCAAAAGCCAATGCCCTATGTGTCAAGGAAGAGAAACACTGCAAGGCCGAGCCTAAATGCTTGCCCTGGCCCACACCATTGAAGAAACAGGTCAAGTACTTTTGGCTTAGACACAAAAGAATTTTCTACTAAGAACAGAGCTGGCTGACAGTGTTTGCTTTTAAAAAAAGAAAAACAGAGTACAACAATAAAAATAGACCATGCATCAGTAATAATTCCAGTACACGTGTCCCTGAATGCATGTCCATAAGTATACTTAGAGTTTAATGAGTGCCATACACCTAGCAGGCACTATGCCAAGCTCTGTAGCTGTGATACATTCTTCAATTCTCCAAACATCACAGCGAGCTAAAACCTGCTCTTAGGCTTGTTCTGTGAAAGTGAAGCAGAAGGCTAAGGAGGTGGAGAGAATTTACCCAAGGTCAGGCAGCCAAATACTGTTTTAAAGCAAGATTACAAACCCACATTATCTGACTTGAAAGTCTGCTCCATTTCATAGCTCACCTCCTCAGAGTTTTCGGTTGACAGAAAAACTAGACAAATAGCACAGAATTCCCCCATGCCACCCCCTACCTCAGCCTGTGGACTTCCTCTTGGTGCACCTGACTTTAATGGGGTCCTTTTGTTAGTGAGCAGAACAGTTAGTTAACAGGCCACTATCAGTTCAAGCCTGTGGTCTTTACAGAGTCCCTTGGGTTTTACTGAATGTCCCCTTTCAAACAGTGTGTGATATCTAGTCCCTGAGTGTCCTTAGGCTGTTCGTAGCTGTGACAGTTTCGCGAAGCCCCAGTCTATTGTTTGAAAGGGTAACATTATTATCTTGATCAGCCTGGGGTTCAGGGCCTGGAAGAATGGTCCCAGAGGCAAGGGTAGTTTGCAGAACATGCTGTCAAAAGTAGACACTCTAGTACACTTCCTGAGTATCGATGGTGACTTTCTCCATAGCCAGTCAAGGCCCAGGAAGTAGGCACTCAGGCCTGGGGTGGAGTGCTGTTAAGTGTCTAAGATCCAACACAGCCTACCAGCCCACTTTGTGTTTATACCCCATATACTGCCTACACAAGGGGCTACCAAACATCACTCTGTCTACATGGCTCTAGGCATTTGGACCCAGTCCCCAAACTGGGGACTGAGGAGGATTGTATCCACCTACCCATAGTGTCTCACTTGTCCAAACTAATTGTCACGGTCTACTTGACACAGACTTACCTGAGAAGGGAGTCTCAGTGGAAGAACTGTCTGGATCACAATGGTCTGTGGGGATGTCTTGGTGAGATTATATTGATAGTTAATTGATGACAGAGGGCACAGCCCACTGTGGGCAGCACCATCCTAGCAGTCATCGCAGGGCCAGCGATGCAGTGGGTGTCGGCAACCAAGCCTGATGACCTGAATTATTTGATCTCTGGGACCTACAAGATGGAAGGAAAGAAGAGACTCCTGCAAGTTGTCCTCTGACCTTCACACCTGCACCCTCCCCCCCCACACACACACACACACTAAAACTACACAAATATGTCTAAAGGTTTTTAAGCAAAAGATGTAGTCGTGGTAATAATGCTCTAAGGAGGTAGGTAGCCTCGCACACCTTCCTGTCTCAGAAAATCCCATTCAGTTCCTACTACTCCCGGTGTGATGTCACAGTTTGGTGCAAGAGTTGGGTCTCTGGAGCCTTTTGCAGATTGAGAGGTTTCTCTCTGGATCCTCTTGGATTGTCAAGTCAAGTGACAAGAATGTGTGGTTCCAGTTCTGACAGTAGATCCCTACTGGTAGGTAGACTTGCCTGAGACAAGTCCTACCAGGCTTCCATCTCCTCGTCTGAGAAATGGCCTTGCCCAAACAATGTCTGCTTTACTGGGCTCTCCAGAGAACTGTATGTCACTAAGGACCTGCGCCCAGCACAGTCAAGGCTCGTTATTCAGCAGCCTTACAGGATTATTTCTGATCTTCTGATACCTGCCACTTGCCTTTCAGGGCCTCGGAGATGGGCACTCGAGAAATAAGCTACAAAATCGTGTAGGACGGTTCAGGAATGGGTAAAAGAAAGGAATTCAAATTTTGATGCGATTGAGAACCTGAGTCTACAGAGGGAAGGGAGAGGAGGAGGGGCCAGCAGCAGTAGGGGGGAGGCACCCAAGGAATCCTCCAGGGATGGGGGGTGGGCTGCATCTTGCCCTTCCAAGAGCTTGCGGTGGCTAGGGGAGCGCTGGGGGTGCCGAAAGGTGGCCGTGTGGGTAAGTCCTTCCAGCTGCGGCCAGGTAATCCCCCGACCTGGCGCAGAGAGATGATACCCCCGGAGGGCCAGGCCTGGTCCAGCGCAGGATGCTTGTCCTGTGAAAGCGCTCAGCCGGCCTCGCGTTTCGCAGCGCTCAGGTCCAGCATGAATCATTCCTTTTTGAACGTGTCTAAATGTGTTTATAAAATAAAGCTGCGGCCCAGGGCTGCTCCGGGCGGAGCGGGAAGGTAATATGTTTTTAATTGGAGAGATTGGGGGAAGGAGGCAGGGAGCCAGGGTGAGCTCACCCCGCATGCATGTGGCTGGGCGGAGAACAACTCAAGTCCAGAATCCTGGACTGCAGTGGCCTAGCCGCAGGACAGGCCCTCTCAGCGGCCGCTCATGCAATGGGCCATCCCCTGGCCTCTGGGTGCAAGCCGACCCAGGTTAGCTGGAGAGTGGGCCTGGGAGCCCACAGAAATCCTAGATCCCAAGAGCCTGGTGGGTCAGTGTACCAGGAGGAGGCGTGTCTGGAATCCACACAACCTGTGGATCTGGGGAATCTGAGGCCCTGGCTTTGGAAGGGGCTGGGTCACCACCAAGCTCCTCCCACCCACTCAGTTTCCAGAGAGCTCGAAATCCTATACCTTGCTGATGTGAAATTTGAAGGCTGGCTTTATTTGATTTTATCCTATTTACTTTTTCCCCTTATTTTTGGCTTTGTGGGCCAAGTAAACCAGATGTGCAGGCCCCATTTGGCCTCTCCTTATCCCCCTTTTAGACCATGGGTGTGGGCCTCACTTGCTCAGTTCCCAGCTATCATGGCTTAGGCGACTTAATTTGCTTCTCAGAGTTCTGGCTTCCTCAGATAGAAACCCGGCCATTGAATTCTATTTCTCCTGACTCGACTCGAATGGCTTTAAGGTTGAGGCTAAAAGCAGAGTGCCAAAAAAAAAAAAAAAATAAGGGCACGTGATGGGCCCTGGCACCTGCTGAGCCCCACGCATGAGTGGGGCTTAGCGACCAATGGGCTATCCTTTGCTTAGCCAATCGGTCCCCGAGACTCTGTAAGCTGGATACTGTTTTTATTGTACATGAGGAAGCAGGCTCAGAGAACTAATGATGATTTTATTAACCACCTTCCCAATTTGGGAAACTGGAATTAGCCTATGACTTTAAAATATGTATAATTAAAATATAATTACATCATGTCTCCCTTCCCTCCACCTCTTGTGCCTCCCCTGTCAAATTCAGGGTGTCCCCTTCTTTAACCACTGAGTTGTATGTACATTGTAAACAAATAAGCACACAAGCTGTTGACCCTTTCCAGTGTCGTCTACATGTTTCTAGGATTGACCTGGCCTCCCCATATTGAATAATCTCTCAAGGGGATCATCTCTGGGGAAGACCCATAGACCCTCTCTCAATAGTTGTTAATTGCATGATCTTTTCACCTAGGGGTGGGGCTCCTCATCCTCCTAATTTAAGGGCCCCGTGTCTTAGTAAGAAATAGGGGGTGGGGAGGCTCTATCAAGAGAAAGTGTTGCGGAGCCTTGTGCAGGAAGATACTTGAAGCTCAGGATGTTGGCTAGGGATAACACAGGACTCTATGAACACTAGCCTTTTACAAAGTGAGCGGGCCAGCTGTCAGAGGCCATGATGAAGTGGGCCCCGCATGGCCCCAGTGCGGGCAACAATTAAGTGTCCACAAAGATAAGTACTCTGCCCAGGAGTTGTTATGTTCCACCTAGTAGCTGGTCTTGAAGGACTCAGTCCTAAAGAAATAAAAGAGCTGTGGGCAAAGGTTTTCAAAACAGAATTAGCAGACAATCAAATGTTCCCCATAAAGGAAATAGTTTAATACATTATGTAATATCTATACTAAGAACGTTCTGTAATGTTGAAAGATGGAGCAGTAACATGAGAAAATACTTAGAATATAAAATCGAGGAAAGAAAGGAAAGAATAAAATTAAGTAAACATATGTACTATACTTAAAAAAAAAAGCCTGTGGGGACATCACCATGTTAAATCTCTTTGTGGTAGGATTTTAATTTATTTTTATTCCACTTTCTTCATTCTTTTGTCACAATTTTTAGACTTTCTCCAGCATGCACATTCCATTTTTAGAATCAGAAATGTCTACGGTTGCTGTGTGTAGTGGGTCCTGTCCCTTCTGGGTTGGGAAGCAGACGCCTATCGTCAGGGTTCACATTTACCTAAACTCAGAAGCTGGGCTGTCAAGATGGCTCAGCAGCTAAAGATGCCTATGGCCAGATCATCAGGTCCCACGGGTCATCGCAGCTCCTCTGGTGATCGCAGCTCCTCTGAGCACTTTTTCTTTCTTTTCTGTGTGACTTTTAAGTGTTTTACCTGGGTACTTTGTAACAATTGTCAGAGAAACACACAACCCTTCAGATAGCAGTCCCTGCATTTGCTGTGGGGGGAGCAATTGTCTGCAGAAGAACTGTCCTGGGCTCCAGGTTGTTCCTCCTCGCTGCTCCATCTCTGTTTGAGTCATCATACCTGTCTACTACCCCACAATGACAGTTACTAATGACTTGTAATTTTTTTAATTAATTAAGTAACTAATTAACTAATTTGCATCCCAAAGGCTGCTTCCCTTCCCGGTCCCTCCCTCACAGAGTCCCTATCCCTATCCCTCCTCCCCTTTTCCTCTGAGAGGGTGCCCCCCCCCATCTCCCCACTCTGGCACATCACATCTCAGCCTGATTAGGTGCATCCTCTCCCACTGAGGCCAGACAAGAAGGAAGACTGAACTCAGTAGCCTGTCTGCTACTTCTAATGTTATCTGAGTCAGATTCAACCTAAAACGGCAGCACCTGCAGTCCTGATTGCAGGGGAAGGGCTTGGTGTAGTTCTTTAACACTATTTCCCCGAATGTTGCTGTGTTTGTTGGTTTTTATTTAGCAGAGAAAAGAATATCCATAGCAAGGCCCTTACTGAGAGAGAAGATGGCTTTTCCTGACTCCCCTGCCACTCCCTTTCCATGGAGCAGGCGAAACTTCTTGCTTGGAAGTTCACAAACTCTCCTAGAATCCTTGTTGAAATTAGAGCTCCTGGGGTCCACGCTGGGGTCCACTCTGGGCTCTAGAATAGACTGTGTCTGCATCTCGCATCTCTCCTGCCCAGGAGCTTGCTAGAATCTGTTCTGACAGCTTCAGCAAATCCCCATAGGCTGGCAGGTCTGAGGTAACTGCAGGATGGAGCTGGTTTCTGAAAATACCGAAGCTTGAACCCCTGTTCCCCAACCTCTGGGGAGAGGAACGCTGCTGAACGTCAGGTGGATGGACTCATGACTTGGTCAGTAATGCATCACAGTAAGCTGAAAAGCCAGGGATGGATCAGGGAGGTACTGAGGATCCATAGCAACCTCTGTCTCCTCTCCCAGTTTGGCCTGCACACCTTCTCTTCTTTGTGACTTCTCCCACAGTAACCCATCTTCATGAGCCAGTGGACCCTATGTTCCATTAGCCACTCTAGGATGTCAGTGGCTTGAGCAGAGTGCTGACCCTGGGCTACACACCTGCCTGATCCTCAGAAGCGCAAGGAGGTGAGACAGCCTTGGCTTAGGAGCCCTTGACCTGTGGGGCTGACTGTATCTTCAGGCCCACTTGAGCTTGGTTAGAGGACCCAACTGGGACCCTCTGCAGAACCCAGTACTTGCTTGGGGCCTGGGCACCCCTGCCCATGCTGTGTCGGAAATATGCTGGGAGGGTAGAGTGGTCAAAACCATCACTCTGTTTTGACAAAGTGACAGGCACATTCCCTCTTGCCTTTCTGCACATCCTCTATCACACACCCCCTCACCCAGGAGTCCAAGTTCACAAAAACAAAAAGCCTCCTGAAATGAGAGGACAAACAAACAGGTATTCTCGATGTGGCTGCAATCTGGCAGCCTCCTAACTCTCCAGCATGGCCGGTACGCACGCTCAGCAAGCCTGTGGCCAGTTACTCTAGCCAGCACATAGGAATTCACGCTCACCAAGGTGGCAACGGTCTAGGGTTGGTGGGTCACTCTCTTGGAAGTGGGGCCTTCTCCAGTGTCTTCGTTTAATCAGGGTGCTCTTGAACGTGCTCCAGAGAGGAGAACCTGACACTAGTTTAAAGTCATCCTACTTAATTTTATGATAATGAGCACATTTAGGTTATTAGCAGCTAGAAGGCAAGTCCTGAACAACCAGAGAAAATAAGGCCCTGGGAAGAAAACAAATCACTACTATTCAAGTATGTGACTTTGGATAAGTTGCTAAAGCCTCAGTTTCTTCATCTGCCAAATGGGCATAGTCTCATGGGGATGTCCAATAGTCAACTTCCCTGGCCCAATCCGTACCAAGTACAGAGAATTCTAGAACACTTAGCATGCTGACTCTGCATAGCTACAGTAGCAACTCCGTAGTGGGCAGAGAAAGGACCTCAGCCCCTAAGTTTTCCAGGTGCTCAGGTCTCTCTGGCTTGAGAAGAGTAGCAGCCCAGAACAGCCCAGATGACTTCGAAGCGCACACGAGGCCCCTGCTCTCAGGCTACAGACCCGCAGTAAGAGCCTTCTACACAGCCCCGCTGACTCGCTCTGAAACGTATTCCAGATGCACAGGAGAATGAGGTGTCTTTGGAAAAACAAAAACAAAAACAAACCTTGGAGAGAAAAGACTTGAATATTTATCAGACCTCTTGGGAGAAAAGGTTGGTTAAACTTAGAAGTGTCAGAAAAGATCACAGGGAAAGAGAGGGACGGAGTCAGTGGCAGAAAAAAAACGTAGCACATACTGGAGACAGCAAGTGAGC
>JADRCD010171172.1:0-16654 GCA_019843815.1 Montemys delectorum
TAAGCCATCTCTTCAGCCTCTTTTTGATTATTAAAACTCCTACTCTATTATCAAAGGTGAAGGTTGTTTCACACTCTTAATCACTTAACATTATCGATGAGTAAATATAGTGGGAAGACGATGACGAAAAGTGTTGTTTAAGTGAAAGGAAAATTCCTCCTTCAAACCTCTCTACACAGAAGTAAATTACAGGCTTTCAGACTGGGGCAGATACTGCCCATTTATCAGCTTGAATTGTCGTCTGTATGGAAGGTAGAAAGGCCCTTGAGGACAGAGTAAAAGTCATTCTTTTGTAAGGTGGGTTCTTATGATCTTTTCATTAACTCTCTCTTCTAACATCTAAGGATTTTTCTTTTAGAAAGAGCAGAATTATAACAAAATTGAACATTGCTCTGAGAATTCAGTTGTATTGGCTGATTTTAAATGTTGTACCCTGAATCCAGACAGGTTATAAATTCCCATTATTAGAAAAGATAAATGCCCTGCTATCAACGCGGCAGATCTTTAGCAATCAGATTCTGGTAAGTTTTAAGCAATATTTTGGGAGGCGATTCAGTGGGTGATTACTGAGAGAGGGAGAGGGAACAGGGGAGTCAAAGACAGAGGGACAATCAATGTGTTTGATTTGCTAGTCTCTCCTGGCGAGCAGTGACAGCTTTCAAGGGTACTGAGTGAAGTTTTTCATGGGTTCCGCACATATTTCACATTGAAGAATACACAGATCTATCTTTGTCTTTATGTATCTAGAATCCAGCCACGCAGAGCAAGGCCCACAGGTTTAGAATAATTAATCGTTACATGACTGAGCATCAAGGAGACTGTCAAATACAAAGGTAAATTCATTGGTGTTTCCAAAAACAGATACAGTAATTACAATTAATTCCTTATCGCAGAAACATGCTTATAGTACATTACACATTGCAACAAGCAGTGGCATTGACAGTTGTGTAAACTCTTAATCTGAAACTGGTTTGTGAATGATGGATAGACTAAAATGAAATGTGAAACCGAGGCAAACATAATCATGCAGATGATTTTTACTAATTATTAGTGGGGGGTGGGATGGGTGGGGGTGGGGTTGGAAAGTAATACCTAGGCTAAAGGTCAAACTGAAGGCCTTACTTGTCAAAAGATGGAAAAAAAACCATACATGATTGGGTATCCATATACAAAATAGAAAGGAGAGGTAACCAAAACATTGTTTGAATGGCATGTACAATGCGGTTAGAGTCTGCTTTGTAGTCTGTTTCCTGCATCTGCTTTTAAGCTGCAGAGGGCTCTTGAATTAGGGGTGGATGGAAGGTGAAAGGAGTTGATCCAAACATACTTACAGTTTAGTGGCAAAGGGAATCTGCAGGGTCATAGCAACTGCTATGTGAGAACTCAAACCTTAAAGCACTTTTAACAGAATCAATCAATCAATCAATCAATCAATCAGCCAATCTACATTTTTCTGTTTCCTAATTTTTCAAGTCTTTTCTGCTCTCCATGGAGGCATGCTCAAATTTAAGTTAAGCTGTTTGTCAGACTGTCATACAAAGGGAGCACTTGAAATAGAAAGAGATACACAAAGAAATCTGGAAGATATCGTGTGCCTTTCAGAGAATAAAGTATTTTCAATTAATTATATATGTATTTTAGTGAAGTAAATGATTTTACTGCAATTGAAATCAACTGAATTGAATGCATTGTATGTCTCAAACATTTTTATGTTGAAATCAGAATGTCTAAGGCAAGAAGAGGCAGGCCTTTTGTCACGAGAGCAGAACATTTATTGATGGACTTCATGATGTTATGAGGGGAACCCGAAGGCTCTGTGTTGGGGTACACCTGTGATCTCGGCCTGTTGGAGGCAGAGACAGGAAGGACATGAGTTTGGGCTATACAGACCCCGACTCAGAAAACAAAACCAATCAACTAAACAATAAAGAACAAGGAGAAGCAAACAAAAAAAAATACACAAAAGTACCAGAGAGAGCTCATTTGTCCCCACAGGATGGGAAGACAGGGCAAAATGTCAATATTAGCAAACTAGAAAGCAGTCCTAAGCAGGTGATTAGTCTGCCAATGTCTGTGTTAGTTGTGGCATGTCTAGCCTCTGCAAGTGGAAGAAATTTCTATTAATAAGCTACTCATTGGTGGGGTTTGTTATGCAATGGATGAATATAGTAAATATGTTCAAATTACTTATATACTTTGACTCTTTGGAAATCTCAAGTAACTTACTGTCTAGTCAACTGTCTAGGCAACAGCATTGTTTTTTTTGTTTGGTTTTATATTGTAAATTTTTTTATTTTGTGTTCCTTATAGTTTGTAGCCCAGACTATGAAGTCTAGGCTTCTAAGTCTAATAAATGCTGTGGACAGACTGATGCATTAAGAAATAAATATTAAAAATTCCTGTGATAAATAGGCTGAGAAAAAATTAGGGAAACAACACCCTTCACAATAGTTACAAATAATATAAAATACCTTGGTGTGACTCTAACTAAGCAACTAAGATCTATGTGACAAGAACTTCAGGTCTCTGAGGAGGGAAATTGAAGAAGATCTCAGAAGATGGAAAGATCTCCCATGCTCATGGATTGGCAGGATTAATATAGTAAAAATGGCCATGTTGCTGAAAGCAATCTGCAGATTCAATGCAATCCCCATCAAAATTCTAACTCAATTCTTCATAGACTTGGAAACAGCAATTTGCAAATTCATCTGGAATAACAAAAAAAAAAAAAAACAAGGATAGCCAAAACTATTCTCAACAATAAAGGAACCTCTGGTAGAATCACCATCCAGGACCTTAAGCTGTACTATAGAGCAATTGTGATAAAAATTGCATGGTATTGGTACAATGACAGGCAGTTAGATCAATGGAATAGAATTGAAGACCCAGAAATGAACCCACACACTATGGTCACTTGATCTTTGACAAAGAAGCTAAAACCATACAGTGGAAAAAAGACAGCATTTTCAACAAATGGTCCTGGCTCAATTGGCAGTTAGCATGTAGAAGAATGCAAATCGATCCATTCCTATCTCCTTGTACAAAGCTGAAGTTCAAGTGGATCAAGAACTGCCACATCAAACCAGATACACTCAAGCTAATAGAAAAGAAAATGGGGAAGAGCCTTGAGCACATAGGCACAGGGGAAAATTTCCTGAATAGAACACCAATAGCTTATGCTCTAAGATCAAGAATTGACAAATGGAACCTCATAAAATTGCAAAGCCTCTGTAAAAGACACTGTCAATAGGACAAAATGGCAACCAACAAATTGGGAAAAGATGTTTACCAATCCTATATCTGATAGAGGGCTAATATCCAATACATACAGAGAACTCAAGAAGTTAGACTCCAGAGAAACAAATAACCCTGTTAAAAAATGGGATACAGAGCTAAATAAAGAATTCTCAACTGATGAATAGCGAATGGCTGAGAAGCACCTAAAGAAGTGTTCAACATCCTTCGTCATCAGGGAAATGCAAATCAAAACAACCCTGAGATTCCACCTCACACCAGTCAGAATGGCTAGGACAAAAAACTTAGGTGACAGCAGATGCTGGTGAGATTGTGGAGAAAGAGGAACACTCCTTCATTGCTGGTGGAACTGCAAGCTGGTACAACCACTCTGGAAATCAGTTTGGCAGTTCCTCAGGAAATTGGACATAGTACTACCAGAGGACCCAGTTATACTACTCCTGGGCATATATACCCAGAAGATGCTCCAATATGTAATAAGGATACTTGCTCCACTATGTTCATAGCAGCCTTATTTATAATAGCCAGAAACTGGAAACAACCCTGATGTCCCTCAACGGAGGAATGGATACAAAAATTGTGATACATCTACATAATGGAGTACTACTCAGCTATTAAAAACAATGAATTTATGAACTTCTTAGGGAAATGGATGGATCTGGAGAATATCATCCTGAGTGAGGTAACCCAATCACAAAAGAACACACATAGTATGCACTCTCTGATAAGTGGGTATTAGCCCAGAAGATTGAAATACACAAAGTACAATCCACAAACCACAAGAAACTCAAGAAGGAAGACCAAAATGTGGATACTTCATTCCTTTTTAAAAGGGGGAACCAGATACCCATGGAAGGAGTTGCAGAGACTAACTATGGAGCAGAGACTGAAGGAAGGACAATCCAGCCTGATATAACTGTCTCTTGAGAGGCTCTAACAGTACCTGACTAATACAGATGTAGTGGCTCACAGCCATCCATTGGACTGAGCACATGGTCCCCAATGAAGGAGCTAGAGAAAGTACCCAAGGAGCTAAAGGGTTTGAAGCCCCTTAGGATGAACAACAATATGAACTAACTAGTACCCTCAGAGCTCCCAGGGACTAAACCACCAACCAAAGAGTATACATGGTGGGACTCATGGCTCCATTAGTATAGTAGCATATGTGTAGTAGAGGATGGCCAAGTTAGTCATCAACTGGAGGAGAGGTCCTTGGCCCCGTGAAGGTTCTGTGCCCCGGTGTAGGAGAATGCCAGGGCCAGGAAGCAGGAGAGGGTAGGATGGCAAGAAGAGGGGGGGGAGAGGGAACAGGGGTTTTTTTCTTGCTGTTTTTTTCTTTTTTTTAAATTTTTTTTTTTTTGGAGGGGAAACTGGGAAAAAGAGATATTGTATAACATGTAAATAAAGAAAATATCTAATAAAAATAAAAAATTCCTGTATAGCATTTGTGATATTTTATTAATTTGTTATTGTATCTGTAAGTAATGAACTAATGAAATGACATTTATTTTATAATTTACAAGTTAAATTTTTTTCTCATGTTAAATTTTTCCATATTTGATTAAAATCAATTTAGTTTTTTTTTATGCTTGGAAGAGAAGCAATATGAATCCAATTTATAAAATCATAAAATTTAGAATGAATCAAGTATGGCTTTGGCTTTTGCTTTTGCCTGATAAAAACTATGCATATTTGTGATTCCCTGTACTGTGCTGTGTTCTTGCTTCACTGGGCCAGTTGTAAATTGTGTAGTGAGCTTTTGCTTGTACTAGGCATGCAGTAAACACAATGTTTTTCAGGTGTGGATGGATCTATAAGTTCCATAAGACTGGTGCTGCCCAGGACATTAGTAGATTTTCTTCCAAGAGCCATGGCTGTGGAGATGTCTATAGCACAACCCAGTGTCAAGAGGGAATGGAGTTGTGTCAAGGCAGGAATTGTAATTGGCTGTAGCTAGTTTCTAAAGGTTTCCTTTCATTCTACATTTTAGTTACTACCCTTTGCAGTCTTTCCCAAATCGTTTCTTCTGCCTGGAATACTTATTTCTTCCATTCTCCTAAATGATTTGGTGTCATAAATATTGCCCCACATCCTGCGGGAGGCCTTTCGTAAGCCTATGCTAGGACATTCACCAAGTTATACATTTCTGATGTGTGGGAACCCAACCCTTGCATTCTTATATTGTTCAGTGAACTTGGTGTCTTCTGTTTCTACTTCATCATCTTAAAGAAAAAGATTTTACTAATCTAGTTAGGTATGCTTTGGAAATAAGCAAGTCTGAAATCACGAGTACATAAAACAATGAAGGTTTGTTTCTTGGTTGTTTCTTGTCCTGATTTAAGCACAGTGCAGGAGTGCAGGGTTCAGTATTATATATTCAACATATATATATGTATATATATATATATATATATATATATATATGTATATATATATTCAGTCTTTCAGTATTGTCTTTGGGGACGAGTTTCCATGTGCTGCTGAAGTACTTTCTACAGCACTGCTCCTTCCTTTTGGATGGTGATTTTTGTTGTTATTGTTATTTTGTTCTGTTTTTGGTTTACTTGTTCAAGGGAAGAGAGATTGCTGAAAAATCACTTAAGGGCTTATTGCTGTCTCTCGACTAGGACTACTCGCATTCTCCTGCTCAATTTTAAATGGCATTGGAAATATAGCTTTCCATGCACCCCAAAGGACAGCGACCCGGTGTCCCAGTCTACTCTCCGCAGGATAACTGAATACTCAATGCCAGGTAATTTATAAAGAGCAGAGATTTATTTCTTATCGTTTAATGGGCTGGGAAGTCCAAGACAAATGTGCTAGCATCTGGAGAAGGCTTTCCTGCTGTGTTTTCCCATGGAAGGCAAAGTGAAAAGGTGAACAAGTTTACCAGTGGCTGAACTTGCTTTAGCAGCATGCCCTTTCTCTCTTTAATGGGTTAGTCCATTCAGAAGGGCACAAGCCTTATGAACCCATACCTCTTATTTGATCCAGATTTCCAACACCAGAGATTCCAACACCCTTTGAAGCCACATGCATACCATCAGCCCCGAAACTGGAGGCCAATTGTCTTAGTCACTGCTTGATGGCTGTGAAAAGACACCATGATCAATACAACTCTTATAAAAGAAAACATTTAATTAGAGGTTTGCCTACAGTTTCAGAAACTTGGTGGATTATTATCATGGCAGGAATCAGACAGAAATGGCCCTGGAGTAGTAACTAGAACTACATCCTGATCTGTAGGCAAAGAGAAAGAGAAAATGTGGGCTTGTTGTGGCTTTTGAAACTTTAAAGGCCACTCCAGTAACACACTTTCTCCAACAAAGCCACACCACATAATCCTTCTAATCTTTTCAAAGAGTTCTGCTCCCTGATGACAAAGCATTCAAATACATGAGCCTGTGGGTGCCATTTTTTATTAAAACCACTTTGACAGTGATGATTATCTTTGAATTTAAAACATTAGAGAAAGCAGTGGTCAGAAGGAAATGGTTTTTCTATTTTTCTGAGAAAGTGCTTTTAGCTATTCTAATTAGCCTTGATCTAATTATACAACATAGCCACTAAAAGGATTTGCCATTGGGATTGTTAATCCATTTTCAGTGATTATTGAGTAATTGTGCACAGTAGACTTGGTTAAGAAAATTGGGAGGCCAAGTGTAATCTGTTTTTCTGGAAGTTTATAGGCAATGGCATAAGCACACTATGAAGCAGTGGCACACTGGGGGGGGGGGTCATTTATGGAAAGCTGTGGGATATCTGTATGCATCTGCTACTGCTTATTACTGCCCCGTGCACTACGGCAAGTATGTAGAAAATTTTCAGCCCTGTCAGAGAATGTTTTATTTGTTGGCTCTGATAATAAATTTTGGTCTTTAAATTTAAACTAATATTATAAAAAAAATAAAGCTATATTTTTGTCTTGTCTTTCTATTTATTTATTTTCTAGGAAATTATGTATATTATATTTTGTGAAAATCTGTCAGTTTTTGACAGATTGGAAAAATAGCTAATTATGACAGACAGATAATTTGGGAAGTAGTAGTTTGAGCATTTCTGAAGGAATAAGAGAAATAGTACTTGGAGATCATGCACTTGGGAATGGTCCTTGGGAAGTAGCTAACAGGAGGCAATTCCTGTTTTCCTTTAAACAACTGACAAATCCACTAACATCTGGGAAGCGCCCTTTAGTGCACATAGAAGTTTACTATCATATATTTTCTTGTGACATGCTTTCTTGGTGAGTGGGGAAGAAAAGTTCAAATGTGTGCTGGGTACCAGATTACAGATTAAATGTACCGCTGGTGTAACGTCAATATCTACCCTCTGGTCATTTCACTTGACACTCTTCCTTGATATTAGTTTACATCTGAGCTCGCACTCTCAGCTCCTTCCTACATTTGTTCACTCCCCACCCTGTTCCCCTTTTGTGCTGTTGTCACAGTTCTGAGGGACAATGCATGCAAATATCAAGACAGGAAACACATGTGAAGTCTTCCAGGCTCACGGGCTGCTGAAGCCCCAAAGAAGCTTAGAAAACTCTAGCTTTGGGCTCCTCACAAAAAATTATACAAGCAATAAACAGTTCCCCGAGGAGTGGATATTTCTTAAGGATAAGGGCTGCTTGCACGTTGGAAAGGGAGCCTCAGTGACTGGCTTCCACGAGTCACCCATGCCGGGGCAGCCTCAGTGATGCAGGTTTTATGAATCACCCATCACTAATGCTGGGTGGTTCGGTGATGCAGATTCCATGAGTCACCCATGCAGGGGTAGGGTTCGGAGATGCAGCCTGTATGAGTGATTACCCATGCAAGGATGGGCTCAGTGATGCAGCAGACTCCCGTAAGTCACCTGTAAGTTCATTGGTTCGCCAAGGCAGGCATAGGTGGACCCAGTTCTTTGGTTTGTTGTCTGTCTGTTGAGGTGTACACATGTCAGAAAGAGTCACCGACATAAGCACATTTGCTGAGACACATGCATGCTGATTTGACAGTTGAAAGTGTCATTTGGATATCAAAACCATGAAAGTAATCTTACTGCAGTCATCACTACTGCGCTTTCCAAATACGTACCAATCTATATTTAAATTTTCTACTACACTAGATTTCAGTTTACTATATATGTGTTGAAAGTAATATTATTAATCCATTGAAATAATTAACTCAGTTACATGCTGCTGTTATTTAAGATCTAAGTTTAATTTTTTTTTCTGAACTTTGTATTGCTTAGAACAAATAACAGTTACGGCTAAAAGTTGTTCTGTAGGGAACCGGGTAGGAAAAGCTAAATATTCTTCACTCTTATAGAAAGCCAATTCTGTAGTTAGTGTTCACTAATAAACATTTGAAACAAACACAATGCTGTGATTATTCGCTTTCGTTTTAATTTTCTTACTATAGCAATTTGATGATATGGCTTGATCAAAAGAGAGTGGACCACCTGATAGGTTGTGTCAGGGCGACCCTGGGAGAGCCCAACCGGGCAGATGTTGCTGGGCCAAAGGCACACACATAGTGAGCATATCTTAGTTGATTTTGATGCCTGCCCCCCATGGATCACAGCTTGGGAGCAGTCATCTACAGGAAGTACTGACAATTTTCCCACAGATATTTGAATCACAACTGAGCCATGCATAACTATTCTCGGTATTTGTCGCTGTTATTTGGCAAGAGTGTGGATTGCAGAAAGTAAATCTTGCTAATTTAAGAGTCAACCTTCTAATTTAATCTTAAGTGTTCCCTGCTCAAAGCTGATTTTTAGAAGGAAGATTGACACCTACTGTGTTATCTATTCTTCTTTAGCTTCTCGGCTATAAGAAAATATGCCAAAGGTGAGGTAAGATTTGATCTTATAGAGATGAAAGGATCTATGCGGAAAAGTTCTCAGAGATAAAACATAGATTGCCTTAGGAGTTTCACAGGTGATAGAAAAACTATGTAAAATACCATCTTAAAGGTCAAACCAACAAGCATCTTACGTAGTCATTAGTTAGCTAATTAAATTTAAGATTCATTTTAGATGACTTAGGGTAATGTCCTTTTATTTATTCTGTAACATGGTTATATAGTACAAGAGGCAAATGGGCTAGTGTCTTTTATAAAACAGGGTTCAAAGTAATGTGTTTGATAGCAGAGGAATAAGTCTTATGTTTTGAAGATTTTAGGCTCTTTCACAGACTGAGACACAAATGGTAGGGGGTGAGTACTAAATTTCTTAGAATTTATGTTACTGATCCCCTGAAAGGGTGTTTGAACTAGCCTCAAAAGAAATTTCAGTCACCTTCTTATAGCCCTGGCAGTATTAAGAATCAGAGCACAAGATAAAAAGGGTTTGCTCTGTGCAAAAGAAACTCTTTTGAAAGGACTTCAGAAAAGACTGAAACAAAAAGCCTAGGTGTCCTAGATGGTGAAACATATTTCAATTTCATACACAAACATGTGCCAAATAATTCTAAGTTCATGTTAGTGTTTTAAGACTCATGTAGTTCATTATATCTATTGTAAAAGTGCTCTATTTTATGAAACATGTTAAATATAACACACAGAAATTCAGGTCTTAAAAGGGAACCATCTTTGTGTTAACATAAATGTGCGGCTTCAATTATGGAAGTTCTTAAAGTATTTGCATTTCTTCATAGAACTTAAAGCACAAATCTTGCTTTTTTATGGAGTGAGAATCTGATAGTTCTTGTCCACGGGGGAAAAAAAAAAGGAGCCAGATATTTTATTCTGATTTCCCATTCCTTCCGTAGTACATACATTTAAACACATGAGTACAATGTCACCTATAAGAGTAGCAGAGTCCTTCTTACTGTATCTTCCAGGTTCACACTTAGTCAGATGTTTCTTAGACAGGCTTACCGCTCTGCAGTGAAATCTCTTACTATGCATTGCTAAGAGTTGGAGAGAATTTAGACTATAATTTCTCTTTCTATAACTTTCCTCTTGATCCTCTGGTATGACACAGAAAGCTCAGACAGGTATCCAAGAGGTCTTTTGGACACTTTGCAGTTGCCTTTGGCATTCTTCAAGTCTCTCCTCTGGCGAGAATGTTCCCATGACCTCAGAGTTCAATTATCTCATACATTTCTCACATCACAGAGTAGAATTGCTGATTTTTAGATTTGCAGACTTTCTCCAGTCATTGTTCTAGGAATCACCAATCTCGGGTAACCTAAACCTGGTTGTCATTATTTATCAAAATTAATATTTGACTTCTATAGTCATATTCTTCAACTGGGAGGGAATTTAGGCCTAATTCTCTACATTAGTATCAGTTGTTGTCATCCCTCTGTCTCTGTTTCTCTGTCTCTCCTCTCTCTGTCTGTCTCTCTCTATCTCTGTCTGTCTCTCTGTCTGTGTCTCTGTCTGTCTGTCTGTCTGTCTGTCTGTCTGTCTCTCTCTAAGTAAACAATGATTTCTAAACATGTAAGTTTACCACAAACTCTCACTATCTCATAGATGCTGGGGTAACTTGGATGGATGACTCAGGATTAGGCTCCTTCCTGAGGTTCCTCTGGTTCTTCGGAGTCAGTTTCAAGCTAATTCAGCTGGTCCGAGTTAGAAACCTGGTTCCTTGTTGGATTTTAGTTGGAGGACATAGGTGGAAAAAAAATGCCTGGGAATCAAGAAGCAGACATCAAGAACCTACCCTCAGAGGTGATAGCCATAAGATACAGGCTGCACATACTGTCCACAGAGTAGAGCAGGAAGGGATAAAAACAGAAATGACATCAGGAAACTAGAGCCCAGTGGCTGCCTGCGGGGTCGTTGGCAAAGAGCTCTCAGTTTCCCTTTGGTTATTGTGCTGAAACACTGTCTTAGGAAAAGAAAGGCTTCCCTTGGCTCACATGTCCAGATCCCAGGCCATTACTGAACTTGCAGGCCATTCTTAGCTAGTTTTCTTCTGCAGACCAGAATCCCTTGCCCAGGGAATGGTGCTACCCACCATGGACCCTCCTACAACAATTAAAAAACAGGACCCCCCCATCCAAGACATGACCACAGATAAATCTGATCCTGACAATCCCTCGACTGAGACTGCGTTCTGGGGTGACTGTAGCTTGCATTGAATTGACAGTTAAAGCTCACCAGGGTACCATGCAAGCCTACAAATGGGAGCACTTTAAGGTTCTCCTGAGGATTAGCAGTTTGAACTGGAATGAATAAAGTTGAAATAGGGGATTGTCATTATGAACCTTTCTCATCTTCTGATTTCCAATCTTACTGAATGGCCTTACTCTGAATCGCCTTCCAACGCCTCCCACTCATCCAGCCTTTAGACAATGATCTAAACTATGCTAATTTCCACTTCAGTTCCTTCCATCATTTTCAAAGATCTAAGTGAATAAATGTTCTTACCCCATATAGAGACTAGTCAGAATTAGCTTTTTTCCCTAGAACATTTTATTCTAGTTTTAGAAATGTAGGTATACATAAATTTGTTATAATTGGGTGCAAAGTATGCTAGCACTAAGTTCATGTATTAATTTCAGATTTTTAAATTGTGCAAACTAATGTCTTCAGTGGGGCGATGACACTTATTCTGCTCCCACAGTATATCGCGTCAGCCTGGATTGCATAGTGAAGCCACTGAGGTTTTGATATGCTAAACTTATCCTGAGGCTGAAGGAAGTTTATCTGACCATAGATCGGGACAATTCAAATGCTTATCACAGAAAAGGAAACTATAGTCATCTTGTACCATTTTTTTTTTTTTGCAGTACTATACTTTTGAATTCTGAATTCTCAAGGAGTAATTTCTGAAAGTGTCTCTTGCCATTGTGCGATTTGCAAATGATGGCTGTATTACTTGAAGAAAATTCAATATGTGAGGATCATTATTTACCAGATACATAGAGGAGAAAAATGGTTACTGTTTGTACTATAAAAAGATTTCATTTTACAACATGATACACTGTGTGGTTCTCATAGACAGGGCACCCCTCCAGTGCACTCAAGAATGTGGACTGCATAGCAGATGTGTGCTGGGTGCAGGTGTTAGTCATGCTCTTATTGCGGAACAAAAAGGAAGATAGTTTTTTTCCTCATATAAGTTTGTTTCTGATTAATTTATATGCAGGGTCAATTTTAACCATTTTGACAAATACCTCAATCCTTCTTTGAAAATCTCGATTATTTCCATGAGTAATCTTGTCAGCGATTTCTTCAATCAGTATGATCACACTTATCTTTTTTTTTTTTTTTTTTAGTTCATCTGAAGCCCATGGAGTTTCTCTGAATTATATCATCAAGATGCTAAATGAGGATATAGGGCATCTATGATCTCCTAATGCATTCGTTGCCATGGAAGCTGCTCTTCTGGCCTGATTTCATCAATTTTTTTTTCAAGGGAGTAATTTGATAATTCTTTCCAAAGAGAAAATGTCATAATGTTCTTGCTACCAAATTGAAAGAACCAAATGATTTCTTTCAGCTCATCATGGCCTCAACCTAAAAGGCATAGTTTGATTAGTTTATTTACACTCAGCAGAAATCTAAGACTTGAATTTATTTTAATGCATAACACCAGATTATGCTTTACCTTAAACTTCTTTCTGTATACTTCTGAAAAATATGACCTTAACTCATCTGTAAATACTCAGAGGGCTTTCTTTGAAGAAGATCAGCTAATGGCATCACAATTAATGAAATCCACAGCTACCATCTACTTTCATCATTAAACGCTGTACCTGACCACTGCATTTATCTCCATTGGCAGTTGGTACCCTATCTGGAGTCACTTGTCAACCTGTTTGTGATACTTGCTTCCTGGAATGAGATGCAACAGGGATGGAAACATGCCTTGTATGCTTTGCTGTGAAATGCCCTGTGCCCAGGGGGACATTTCAACTCCCCCAACTAATCTCAAACTCTAGGCAGGCAGCATTTTTATTTTACGATTATAGACACAGACCCAGTGGGCACTTGCATACTTAACTTTAATGCTGCATGAAAAACAGGGACATCATGAAATTAATTAGGACATTTATTTTCAGCCCTGAGAAAGAAAACAAGTTATTATATACTGGCTGCTGACTGTCCTGTAGGTGGCAGTGTGCGGCCAGGAGAGGGCAGCTGCACAGTTCTCGTGCAGGCAGATTACCAAAAAGTTAATAAAAATAAAAACAAAACCAAAAAAACAAACATGAGTTTTCTGTTAGAATTGTGTTCTTGCATCTGTGTTTGGGCTGTCCTTTAATGTCAGAATCCAGCGTGAGACCTCCAATATACAAGCCCTGTGTGATTGAAATCATTGTTTTGGTTCAAAGATGTGATCTGTTCTTTAATGTACATCTCCATTCACCCACAGCAGAATTATGTGCCCTGAGGGTATGATGGGGTATTTTCTGATGGACTGACTGTCAATATTCTGTTGAAAGTAAACATCTCAACTTTTTTTCTCAGTTTGTGTTTCAAAACTAAAGTACAGAAGTCTGGCAAGCACTAGACAAGACAATAAGAACAAATACATAGGCACATTGCCAAAAAAACAAAACAAACAAACAAACAAAACAAAAAACAAAAAAACCCTCAAAAAACAAAACAGATAGGTATTTGTTTTGGAATTCTGAGTGTCTCTCCATGAGATTCTCTAGCATCTGGTTGTGTTGGGAATTAGACTTTGACAGATCTGCCAAATCCTCTGCCAGGATTTCTACAAGGATCTACGTTTATCTCTGCTCATCATAACCACGTGTTCACACAGACCCACTTTTCTTTAGATGTGAATACAATTTTCATATAAAAAATGCAAGAAGAGGAAAAGTGCTTTTGAATTTTCCAGCCATTCTTTTCTGTCACCCTAAACAGGAAATGCTGAAGTCCTGCAAACGATGAAGACATGTAATCATAATCCTCTCTTGAAAAAGAGACAAAAGATCGAGGTGGAGCCCTCCGGATGTTACAGTGCTGAGTTTTGAGCAGAGAGGCTCTGGGTCTTTTTCAGCAAATCGTATTCAGTCTGTGTCTGATTCAATTAGAAGTCTTTCCAGACAAGCAGGTTACATCATCTGAAGTTTCTGATCTCCTTTAAGCTCCTGATGGCAATCACACCAAACGGTCGCTTCAAAAAAGAGAACGCAAACCCTCAGAACCAATCACCCCAATTCCAAATGATACTTTTAGCCCTGGGTGCTTTCTGCAGCTGTCACCCGAAGCCCACAGCTGGGGTAGCTGCAGGCTCCGAGCACAAGTACTGCAGGCCTTCTCAACAATCTTTTAATTCCGTGTTTGTCAACAGTGGTTCATTTTCTTTGTCTACTTTTTAAAAGGGCACTGAAGTCCAACTCATTAATTCAGTTTATTAAAAAACAAGAAAAAAAAAAAAAAGAAAACGCTCGAAGAGCAGCTATTTAAGATGACCTTTTCTCGCTACATGGAATCGTGCAGCTCTGTAATGTTGAAGGAGATTTTCTGTTTCCTCAGGTATTTGAGTGTTTTTAGAAAAACGCCCCTTCCGCCCCCCCTCCCCTCCAAATATACTAAGCTTTTTTTCTGGTCTTAACTTTCATCATTCTGGCTTTATGCTCTACATAGACTTGATGCTTTCCTGTCCTTTGTGAAGTCGTATGGATGATCGTGGGTTCATTTCTGACGTTACTGTCCCTTCGAAAGCTTTCTCCTGGGTCTAGATCAGCCTGCTGAGTGAAGCAGGCACTTCCTTTCGTTCTGTAAGTATGTTAAAGTGTCATTTTTTCTAGAACTGGCATCCTTCACTATTATTTGATCAACTGGCCACATACAAGTGGTTTTTCATTTCCTGATTGAAGAGAGAGGCTGTCAAGGGCGGTATCAATTGGAAAAGACCAGCTTTGCTCCCAGATACAAAGAGTGTGCTCTTCTGCCAGTTTGATAAGGACTCGGCCTCTAGCACCTTGAAGTTCCCATCTTTCGTGAGAGTCAGTGATATTTGGAGGAAAATGTCACATATTAAATGCCTGTTAAATTAAAGAACAAAGGGAAACGGTGCCACCCAAACACATGCACTGCTCAGCTAATTATATCGAGGACATTCGGAGTGTTGGGTATGTAGGGATTTTTCTTTGTTTATAAGAATCTCAATGAAAGCATTTATACACGGACACCCATTTATTTTCTTCCTATCACTCTTAGGAAACAAAAAACCCAAGAGTTTCTTTTTTTCCGTCATGTGCATGGGCAAAATGAAGCATGACTAAGTGGGCGGGCACAGTGCCAGAAAAGGGTAGGTGTCTCCTGCTTCCAAGCTTGCTGCCTCCAGCGCTCGGAAGCTGCTGGCTTCTTTGAAAGTTAGTGATATTTGGAGGAAAATGTCACTATTAGAGCGTGCTGTAGCTTCTACTGGACCAAAGGGATTCTGTGGCTACCATCCCCATGGAATGCCATAAGGTTTTGAAAAGCTTTGTGGATCTATAATTGCTAAGAGAAGGTTATTTTCTTTGATTACTTGGAGTCTGTTAACTGACTAGAAAGAATTCTTAGTTGTTGTGAGACCCAGGACCTGCTATGGACATCTTTCCACTGTACACTTTATGTGGGCGCTTGTTACTGAAATCCTGTTACATCTGTGAAGTATGTGCGCACCGTGGACCAGACAAGCAATCTTGTAGGGTCTGCAAATAACCAAGTTTGTTTTTCTAAGGAAGTCAGAATTTTATTTTAAAAGCCTGTGTGTGTGTGTGTGTGTGTGTGTGTGTGTGTGTATACGTACACATATATGTAGATATGTGCTAACTGTTTTCAGAATTTTGAGCTTGTAGGAACAGGACATTTTTAAGGCATGAATTTGTAATTCTCAAGGGAAACTCATTAGCCACTGTCCTTTTACACCATCTCAAAAGTCAGAGAAAAGCCATGTCAAACAAACCTTGGAAGCTACAACATCATCCTAAGTGTTAAGAAAGCGGATGTGGAGCAATCGGCTTCATGTTTGTATGTGAAACACAACCGGGAGTTTCAGAAATGCCTCACTGACTTCCCAGTAGCACCAAACTAGAGGTTACTCGTCCTGAAAGTCTTCCCAGACTGCCCGGACTTGCCCGTCGCGGACAGCAGAGAAGAGTGAAAATGTGTGTGGTCTTTGAGGGCAAAGGCCTTCTCACACACAAGAGCACAGCCTGTCCAGTCTACCTACATGCCCTAGCTCGTTACTATACATTGCAGTATTTAATTTCATCTTTGCTAATCATGATCAGAGTTATTTTCTTTTCACGAACTTTTCAATTATTTAGTGAACTTACTGCCAGATGAGCACACTGTGTCACTGAAGGGTGGTTCTTGCTCATGAGTTCAAATGATTGCATATGATTGGTCAAGTATGGCTTGGAGGAGACAGCAGGCAGTAAACCTTGGTTTCCATATTATCTAAGGAATGAATAGTAAGTATATCTTGGTATTAATAGATGATAACTTGTATC
>JADRCD010171179.1:5810-26060 GCA_019843815.1 Montemys delectorum
TGTGTGTGTGTGTGTGTGTGTGTGTGTGTGTGTGTGTGTGTGTGTGTGTGTGTAGGGGGGGTCATCACTGGAAAGATGTGTGGCTAAGACCCACAGGACTCAGGCAGTGGCTGTAAGACAGCTTTCTGGACAATAGCTTCTCTCAAAACCACTGGGCATGAGGATATTGAGATTATGTACAGTGTTATTTCAGGGACTTCCTGCTTAGAGAACAAAGGCTTGAAAACAAAAAAATAAAGCGGATTAGAAGGAAGCAGCCAAGACATGGTCACCAGGGTTCCCCGCATGGCCCCATAATATTTACTCTTTCCATGAGGCTGTTTACAGAACAGGTGGAGATGAGGACGTTCTCCCTGCAGAGGGAGCCTGAAGATGTCACCCGTTAGGAAGACCCCCAGCTCCCACATAAATAAAATACACTTATTGAAACTCACCTTCCAGCCCCGGATATAAGACTGAACCACCAGGGCTGAACTCTTTATCTGCTGATACCGCTTTTGTTGCTGCAGGAGAAAGGGAAGCTGTGAATAGTCGGATCTGCATGGCTAAAAGGTAGACCTTGCAAGGCCAAAGAAGGGGATCTTATTCACTCTGAGCGGTGGATGCCTGATCCTCCACAATCCTCGAAGCTGAGAGGTTAGGCAGGCCAACGTTATTACAGTAAGTCTGCAGTCTACCTGAAGGATGCCCATCTTCCACTCTTGCCAATGACTGTTCTTGGCTTGATGCTGTGAGGCAGCATTCCCCACGCTGCCCACCATCAACAGAGCATTCTGACTTGACCCATACTGCTTTGCACCTACTTTTTGAAGAGTAGTCTCTTTTTTCGCCAAGCATCTAACTGGGCCCGCCTACCTTTATGCTTCAGGTTACTTTTCAATTTCCTGTTCTTATTCTACTTAAAGTTGGGAAATCAGGGTAATTTTCGGTAAGCCCCGTATCAATTAAAATAAAGTGTGAACAGAACCCTGAGAATGTGTGGGTCTAAATCCATCCTCACCCACGAGGACAGGCTGTGTCCAAAAGTCAACAATGTGAAAGGCATTCAACTACACTTTGGCTCAACAAGCTCCACGTCCACTGGCCTCGCTATAGATGCCTTAAGACAGTGAAGCTGCTAGAACACTCCCAAGGAAAGTATGCCCTTCCTGGTTTTTTTGGTTTAGAATGGATGTTGGGGGGATTGGCAACTCTGAGGAAAAATGCAAAGAATTTCAAAAATATTAAAGTCAGGTTGTTGACCTTTAACTGTGAAGCATGATTGGTGGCTCTTATTCTCTCATGACATCCGAGAGCCTAGGCTTCATCTGGATCATCAGAGGTAGTGGAGGGAGGTAGGTAGTATAGATTTTGGTTTGAGATATCCCTTCAAAAAAACTGGGCAGGCCAAGGAGAGCAAACCAGTAAGCAGCACCCTTCCACGCCCTCTGCATAGTCTCCTGCCTCTAAGTTCCTGCCCTGTGTGAGTTCCTGCCCTGATTCCTTTCAATGATGAACTTGGAATGTGGAGGTGAAATGCGAAGTAAACCCTTCCTCCCAAGTTGATCACAGTAACTAGACAGATACCTACTTTCCTTTGCTAAAGGTGAACTTTATCAAGTCGGGAACCAGTGGGTCCACTTTGCTAAAGACCTTTGTAGGATTTAAGACAGATTAATTCAAGACCTATTCAAGCTTAAATTTTCTGAATGACTCCAAAATAAGCAGTGATTAAAAAATCTTTCTTGAAGTCAGGTTATTTGTTGGTCCTCCCTTTCTCAGGCAAACAGAAAAGAGCGTCATGAATGTGCAAGGTTAAGAAAGCGCTGCTCGGTGCTCAGAGAGCCCACAGTCACCAGGCAGAATGACCACAGTCTGCTTTGTCTTAGCTGAACGCAGTCATTCTAAAACTTGGCCTATTGCTGTGAGCTTCCTCATTAGAACAAGGAATTAAAGACCCCACTAAAAGGCCAAGCACACTTCAAGCTTTATCATTTAAATATATTAGTGGTTCCCCAAATTTGGGAATGCTATTATGTCTTTCATGAAACTATAGATTTTATCTTAATTTTGTCTTGTGGAAAAATATCTCCTCAGAAGCAGAGGGAAGAATGCAATAAATAAGGCCTGATTGCAAATTTAACACATTTTTTAACTTTGAATAGAAGAAGCATAGAGTGAAAATATTCATAACCCGTGCTCTTTCTTATCACTGCAATTCATTTGCAAGAACACAACCTAAATAAATTTACTTGATGGTGGAGGAGGCAAATTTTCAGGTCCTTCTCAGACCTGTGGGATGCCTCCAACAAAGCAGTCAACCAACTGATACATTTCCAAAAAGAAGCTCTATATTAACTAAGCAAATACACTTTATTATCGACTCTTCCACAGCAGGGCCAGGTATCTGAGGACTAGCGAAAATGGAGCCCTTTAGCCAGAACCATAGCTGTACTAAAAGAGATTTCCGGCACTCTAGAAGTCCTCTATCTTCGATGCTGCACAATGTCTGCAGCCAGCCAGTCATTCTTGAAAACTGATCCCATCATAGTGAAAGGATATGACACAGTCTCCTCAAACTGATGGCAAAACCAGAGATAGATTTCCTGCTACATGCTTCCTGGAGATCAGGGCAAAGTAGTCTAAAACACTAAATCCACTATCTGGAAATGTTTAGGCTTAAATCCATGCGCTGCCACTGACAGCTATGGACAGGGCACCCAGCAGCTCGGTGCCTTGTTTTCTCATGTTAAAAAAAGGAGTAACAATTATTTCCAGAGGTTGTTGGGAAATTTTAGCTATGTAAGTTACAAACACCAGAGGCACATAGAGAATGTTGAGAAATTAGCCTAGGGTTGTAACAACAGACTCACCGCATATCTCCTGTACCAGGCAGCTATCACAACTTGGCTTCTTTTCATGAGCAGAAAATGTGTACGACATTTCCATCCTCGATAAATCTTCTGAATGAGAGTGGCCAGGTCCTCCAGCCGCTGCTTCCTTAGGTCTTCTAGTTGGAATAACTAATAAAAAACAATAGACAGACTCAGCCAGAGTCCTCTAAACCGAATGGCATACATGAAAGGAATTTGCAGGATGTTGACATCAGCTACTTGAATGATATATGCTACAGATCACCGATGCGTGAGGAAAGTACTTTGATGGACTCATGGAAGATCCAGTTCAATCTGGGGTTCAGATTCTCAAGTAAAGGGTGCTCAGCCAGGAAAGCACTACTCCTAATTGCTCCACAGAGGGCCAGAAATGCATGCTCTGTGAAGAGACACCGGCAGCCTTTTTTCTTCAACGGTCTAAGTATTTCTCAAGCTCTCTACATGTCCACTATCACTAAATCATTAGTGATATTAATTATACTTTATGCCTACCTGTTTTATACAAAGACTCCTAGAGACTCTAAGGAGGTCCATGAATTTGATACACTTTAAAAACTGTGTCCTTCCATGTTTTTCCAGCACCTAGGGAGCTGTAATTCTAAAAATTACTGTGTAACTTAGATGCTGCAAACAGTGATGGGTCTTTCCAGTTGCTACAAATTAATCAGGGAGGGAGGTTTGATACAACAGTGCTATCTTCATTTCTTAAGTTTTGTACAATCTATCACATGGCTTTGGTGTTGTATAAATACCATCTCTTACTTCTAAGATACTTCAGTCAGATAAAAGAATATGGCCTTGATTGTGGTGCCTCAGAAACTAGGCCACATGCTTGGGATTCAAGTTCGGGAGTGTAAAGGTTACATACTGTCCTTGGGTTTCGGATGAATATCTTGGATCTACCGAATGAGTACTCTTCCATAGGAATCTCTAGCTCATTAAAGAGAACCTCCACGCCAGACCTAAAAGAGTAAACAAACCCCAAAACAATGTTTTTCCTGAGATACAAAAATGACTTGACCCAATGTCATGTCATATCATATCATATCATATCATATCATACAATATCTTATCATGTTCTCATTAACACACAATTAAGCTACATTAAAAAGAGTGATGTTAGGGGTATGTGTGCATGTGTGTAGGTTAGGGACAACTTGTAGGAAGTGATTCTCTCCTTCTACCATGTGGGCCCTTGGAATCACACTTAGGTGGTCAGGCCGTGCAGTACATTACCTGCTGATCCATCTCTCTAGGCTCAACATCGCTACATTGTTTAGAGTAATTACTCTTCTGCAATCATCATCTTCCTACCAAAGGATTTAAGATTTGCTTCCCCAAACTAACCCAAATTAGTAAACACTATAAAAGCAAATCTACGTTCAGACTATATACTAAAAAAGAGAGATATTTCTTGAGTTCATTAGCAATACAAAATAAGTCAGTGGGGGCCAGGAATATGTGTGTGTGTATATATCACTTGTATGTTTGGTGCCTGTGCAGACCAGAAGAGGGCACTGGATGTCCTGGGACATGAATTACAGATGTGGTGACATGCCATGCAGACACTGAGAACCTAACCCAGGTCCTCTGCAAAAGCAGCAAATGTTCTTAACCACTGAGCCATCTCCTCAGCCCCCCTCTTGGAACATTTTAATATTCCTCTCATTCTGCAGAGGCCAAGCACAGCCCAAAACAGTGTTGAGCGCCAGACCAACGAGATGCTACACAGCATGGGCTTCATGTAGCAGGAACAAGGCCTTGACCTTGCTTTCAACCTCAGTTTCTAAAACTAGCCTGGCTCCACCAACCTGTGGACTGCCTTACCAGACAGGAATAAATAATGCTCCTTGTTATAACACATTTAGCACAATATCATAGAAAGTAATGGTGTGTAGAAATAATCTCCTGCATTAGACATCAGACTATACTTCCATCTTCTCCAAAGCTCAGGCTCTATGTCTAATTACTGCTCAATCTCCTAGGAATGGCTGGGTCCAGCTAAGAATGGGGACATAACCTTGGCACAGCAAGGTGAAAGTCCCCAAGTGCCTGCCTCATCCACGAGGCAGGCATGCTGGCTCTCCTGCAGTCTTCAGACTTCTACAGCCCCGCCCTCCCTCCCCCCAAACAGCAATTCTGACTGATGAGAGTGGAGATTTCTCATAGGCCTAATTTCTCCTGTAACAGCTACCAAGTTCTCTCTGCATGTGGACGACTCACATGGACAACCTCACCCTCTCGTTCTTTCTAGGAACAAATTCCCTTGGTGAAAAGCGGACAGCTGAGAATGGCCATTTAAGTGGTCTCTTCTCTAACCATGTAGGATCTACAAAGTTCACATATTAACTATCAATTCATCATGTGTATGCCTGAAACATTTATAATCATTCAAGTTCCAATCATTCATATATTCCATTTCAATGTCAAAGAAAATCAACACCACCATAGCAAGGTGCGGATTACTACAATGGTATCCTAGTGAAGTCAGGTACCCAACTTTACATACAGGCACAAAACAAAACAAAATCAAAAACACAATACTACTTAGATACTTTAAAAGCTGATGATCCCAAGAGCCAGAGAGTCCCTTACCTCGCTGGTCCCTTCCAGTGAGGCCATGTTTGTTTGCAAAGCATCTTGTATCTTTCCAGGCATGGTTCATAGGCCTGCCTGAAGGCATAGCCTGCCCGCCTCACTCGAACGTTCTCCAAAAGACCCAGGTACCTGATCTGATGGCATACGAGGCTCTCATTGAAAATGTGAGCTGCCTTTTTATCATTCGGCTTGATGCACCTAAAACATTTCAAGGATTTTAGGTTTTAAAATCTGCCAATGAATCTTACTCAGTGATGTACATCTGATCATTCCGCAGGAGTCATTTACTATTCTTGGAAAAAAAAAAATCAAATCATTTCTAATTATTTCAAACGATTTCACAGTAAACTAAGAATAAATACAATATTGTATACACTGAAATTAAAAAAAAAAACCGATTATGAGATTCAATGGCACTGATGATTGTCAAGACATTTTGTTGAATGGAAGAAGTTTGAAAATGATGCATACTGCATAACCTGAATCTGTTTCCTCTGTGAGGTGGGACCCCCCCCCCCTCCCCAGAAGGCAGGACTAAGGAACATTTTAAGATCATCGATGTATCTACATTTGGGTGTGCATATGTTCATTCGCCCTGAGCCCAGCCACTCAGCTAGAATAGCAGGCCAATGACTCCAGGAGGACCCTGATTCCCCAGCACAAGGATTATAGGCAGTTCCTGCTGTGGCCAGCTTTTTTTATGTTGGTTCTGAGGAATTCAAACTCAGATATGAATGGGCTAACACACATATGTACAAATGAATGGTGATAAGGCCGTAGAAGACAAACCACACTATGCATTCCTGGCCTTGGTTTCTTTGTAACAGAGCCCTTTGATGCTTAGGAGGGAATCCATCCCCAGCCTCCTTTGCCACTGCTTGGTATAGTAATATGACCAGATCTTAGTATCAAAGCAGAACTAATGTGCTCTAGGGCCTTGAAAGGAACAAGTTTACTCCTCCTTTCTTCCATGTGGCAGGCCTCAGCCAGCTTAGCAGTGGCTGTGGGTGCTGACACGGTATCATCCATCTTTGGGCACAGAGAAGAATATACCTTGGCAATGGCAGAGCCACAAAACAAAAGGAACTTTGCTATTAATTAGTGCAGATCTCTTACACTGCAAAGTCCTTACACAGAAATAAATGCCAGACTTGTGGAAGTCATTATTAATTTTGACTATCCCTATCCTGACTAATACTACTACTAAACAACCATAGTTGTCGCTATACAACTGTTAAGTGATCTTTTTAAACACACACTGCACACAATTAAATCTTACCTGGTTCTGTTTCCTTTTACTACTTAAATCTACTCTACTCTATGCATTAATTAAACAAGGGCAGCAGACAAATCAATGGGGAAGTCTACCAAGTTCTGAAGTCTCCTATACATACACTGAATTGGTTATTGATAAAGAGACCAAGGACAGTGACTGGTAAGAGTTTAGCATGTCTGAAATCAGACTGCCAAGATCCTAGCAGCAAGCCTGTGAGGATCATCTCACAACCTTGGGGAACACATAAAAACTAGACAACAAAGAACTCCCCAAGGTGATGGGGTATGTTTTATGTCTCAACCAGGTGATGCTGCCAAGGTCAACATCACGATAAACTAATTGAACTGTTCACCTCAAATCTGTATGTATCACTTCATGTAAATGGCTCGTCAAGAAAATTCGGAAACTCTACTCAACCGAGACTAAGGAAAGCACATGATCAAAGACCTATTGTCAAGAAATGAGATTTTCTCCCAATATGTGCTCTAACTTGAGTAAGTCAAGGCAGGATGATGTGCTTATTTGTGTTTCTACTGATACAAATATCGTATAAATGACACATATATACATAAAACCGTCATTCAGTGTGGTTTTTCCCTAACTGAAATTCCAAGGGCAAGGATCTGATCCGACAGCAAATCTCTCCTACTGCTTCGAGAGCGAACACACTCTATAAATTCTAACCCTAGTTGGACCTTCCAAAATCCCAAGCAAATCACATCGAAGATGACCCTTAGAATCTGGAAAAACAAAACGAAAGAACAACAACAACAAAACCCAACAACAACCGAGGCAGTGACACGAGAGGCTTCCTGAAGGGCTCTTAGATGTGAACTCAAGTCCCAGAAGCACCTGATGTAGTTGGGATTCTTGGTCTGCAGGTTTTTCATCAGGGTGGCTACAGACGCCTTGAACTGGGACCCTGCAGTAGGAGGTCTTTTCAGGTTGACCTTTGCGGGATTTCCTTCAGGGAACAGAGACTTGATGAGGGCGTGGCCGGCCTTCCACATGGCTTGAGACAGGTCCCGGTACAGAAGGTCATTGTTCTTGTCAACAAATCCCTCCACCTGGTATAGCACCTGTGAGCGAGAGTGACAGCACACGGGGCTCACTGCTGGCTCACTTGTACAGGACAGTGTGCAACAATGACGACACCCAGACTCCTCCAACATCAGAAACCCCACACTAGCCACACCCTGGTACTCCGTTTGCTTCCAGCTTTGAGTTCCATCTCTTGAAGAGGCAAAAGGAATACAAATAAAGCCCATAATGTCCTCCAGGATTTGTAAGAGTAAACTCCAAAAATGCTAACATAACATTTTTAAAGAATGTTAGGTGGTTTTTGGTATGGGAATACGTCTGAATGTATTGAGAATTTAAAAAAAAATTTTTCCCTCTCACAGGCCAGTCTTATCCTTTTCAAAGTAGAAAGGTTCAAAAACAGATAACACGAGCATTTTCACAGACATTTCAAGCAACAGAGAAACCGAGTAGGAATGTAGCTTTTAATACTATGAGCCAATGAAGCAAAGCAAAATGCCAATGCTCTGATGTTCTGAAATCCAAGGCAATCCAGGATTATCTTATTTTCAATAAATGCATAACTAAGGAATTCTCCTGTGAAGCTTCCATTCATATTTATAACGGGAGCATTAACTCCAATCATTAATCTTTTTGAATAAAAATTAGCCTACTATTCAAACTGTTTTATTGAGATTACCTTCCTCAAATACAGAGGGAAAAAAATTTTAACTAGGTGTTCTCCCCAGTGTCTCTCAAAATTTCACCTTAAGAATTCTTGATTTTTGCTAAATGTTTTGTGCTTTTAAAACCTTACAGTAGGCCTTTCTTCTGGCTCAACTTATCAACCCTTTATCAGTGCTGCTAGGTATCTTTGATAGAACAGCTTAGCTAAAAATAATAAAACGACATAAAGACCACATTGAGGCCACTGGTTTGTTTTCTGTTTTCTTGTGTTAACAAGATGTAGCTCACCGTGGTCCAGGCTCAATTGCCAGTGAGCACCAGCTGCTCTCGCTAATCTCCTTCGGCAACCGTGTTCAGCACACCCCCTCCCAGGAGACACAAAAGTCCTGGAAACAACATCGTGGACCTGGGGTGCTTCCCTGTACCTTGCCAGCATAATGCTGGATTCTGAAGCAGCTGTGAGGCAGGGTTGTGTCGTTGAGGAAGCGGGAACACTTGCTCATCCTGCTCTCAAAGTGCTGGTGGGTGGCGCAGACTTGGTTCAGCTTCTCCAGGAAGGTGTCATCTGTAACAGTGCCGGGTCTCAGGCACTCTTCATCCAGCATGGCCAAGATTCCATTTGTGTTCTGGGAGGAAAGAAATAAAGGTGTCTCTTCCCCTTCCCTTCTTCCTTCTCTGTCGCGCTGCTCTAATAATTAGTCCTAATCATCACATCAAACACAATTGAGTTAATGACATGGCAGCTTCTGCTCAGCTCTAACAGAAGACAGAATCACAAAGGCCACAGAAGGCAGCTCCTCTCCAGAGTGACCCAGGAGTGGTGGGTTGGAATATCTGCCTTTGTGTCTCTTTCCCCAACAGACAGGACCCAGGGTCGCCTCACCCTCAGTACGAAGGAAGTTCACACTGTCAGAAAAGTGTGCGTGCACCTCAAATTCCAAGCCCAACCTGAGTCAGAAGCCAACATGGTAGAATGGTGACTACATCGTGCTATTAATCCTGGCTCCATCTCTTGTCTTCTATTTGCTTCACAGCTTAGGAAACACATTGGTCTCATGTTAGCAGACTGTTCACAGACTCAGAGTAAAGCTGCCTTTCTGGGGGAGGGGAGTGGTGCTGTGTTTCGGGATGTTGTCCTTAACGATCATGCAATCAAGTGCTGTTCAAAACCATGTGTAGAATAAAAATCTTGCTCAACATAGAACATATAATTGAGTATTAAATATGAGTGAAATTTTACTTGTGTGCTCAGACTCTATGATCATACTTATTTCAAGATAGGCCAGCCTAGACTGAACCAGAAGTCAGGAATCTTCTACTTTGCTATCAAAGGCAGTGCTCTTCCTGTGACTGTCCCCAAGGCCCCTAAGTTGCAATTCCAGAAACAATCCAAGCCACTGACCCTTAACCCCGTCCACTTCCACCAAGGCAAAGGCCCTGTCCTCAGAAAGCTATGATCTCCTCTGACCAGCATTTACTCATTCCACACAAAACCCAAGGGAAGAGCAGGCTCTCAAGTGTGTTCACTACATCCCCAGAATAGACATTGTTGTTCACTGGTGCTGGAAGGAAGCACTTCCTTTGAGCTCTGGGCTCTTCCATGAACACGAGTTTCTTCAATCATTTATACAAGGGATAAGTGGGTATATTTAAGTGCACTGCATTTCTCTCCTTTAAGAGAAATAATCAAGTGCCTGCTGTTTATGAGAAAAACATCTCATCAGGAAAGTGAAACTTTCCACAGCAGAGTCCCCAGGTAACAAAATTTGCTTGGGGAAAAAAAAAAAAAAAGCTTCAGGAAATGTATGATTTCTGGATTTGAGGCAAGAGCACAGAACTCTTTATATAGACTGACTATATATACTCCCCTCCGAATGCTGGCCAAAGTTCCCAAAACAAAGTTTATTTATTTTTTAATCAGGAAGGAGCGATGATTTGGATTATTTATTGTTTTCCACACTCAACTAAATCAAAGACCATGTTTTCGAGAGCATCTTGCATATTATTGAAGGGAAAACACTGGCCAATCACGTAATTTCCACAAAAGCTGATTTGAGCCCAGACTGTTTGCTCAACACTCAAGAGCAAGAGGGTATTCTGGAAACACAGCACACATCTCCTGGACAGGTGAAAAGTTCCCAGGAGAAATAAGCATGCAAACTGCCTCAAATGACTACATCAAGGTCAGAAGGACAAGCGACTGACCCTAAGGTAAGCAAAGGGGTTTCCTGTTTCCACATAAATGTGGCTTCCTACAGGTAGCTCACTACCATAAACTATACCATATGGCTCCAAACCAAAACCTTACATTCAAACAGCCTCCTAAAAGTTGCCCAGTAATTTTCCCCATCTTTATCCTCTTCAGACTCACGTAAAATCTGAAAAATTCCAGGTTCTTGGCCACACTCACAGCGTCCTCTTGTACACATCCTCTGAATCAAAGCAAGGCCAGTAATGACCTGTTAACCCAGCTCAGAGGTCTTGTGTCTCTTCCCTCTTTCTACCTTAAACTCAATGGTACAGTAGCACTAGACTGTAGACATGAAATGGGCACGCTGATGTGCAAACCCCGAAGGGTCTGCTCTGGTCAGCACACACAGCACACAAACGCTGGTGGCCAAGAGGTCATGAAAGGGCCGTGACAGGGTAACAAGACCAGGGGATCCTGGCTAAGAACCACAATAAAAGCTGCCCCTGCATTCACTCACAAGTGGAGAAATGAGTACTTAGGATTACCAACAGAGTAGTTCCCATCACACAGAGACGTGAAGTGGAAAATACGGATGCTGAGTGTAAAAGGCAGTGAGATCGTAGGTACAAGGTTAATTACACTGCCAAAAATTCCTTTAACGCCTGAGTACTCACATTTTCTATTAGGTCACAAATGATAGCATTGTTGAAGTAGTCGATGTGAGTCCATTCTATGTCCTAAAAACAAAACCAAACAACATCAAATCCACGTGGCAATGCTGCAGTGCCATCTGAAAATGAACTGCTCCCTGCAACCCCCCTCCCTCCGCCCACCCCACCCCACCCCCGCCCCACCACACCCACACACCCACATTTCCCTCTCAGTCTGAAGCTCTCTCTTTATAGAACCAGAGCTGTCAACATCATCTTCCAGTTCCAAAAGCTTCCTCAACACAGCAGTCTGCCACGGACATGAACCGGACATGAACCGACTGAAGCAACTGCCCTTGACCTGCTCCAAGGCTGCTTCCCACTCCGCTCTCCCATCTGTCACTGGTTCCCATGCACTTCGTGGGCTCTAAGCCAAATATTTACTCAACAGGCCCTTGGGTCAATATTGCTCTGTATTTATTTATGATGTTTATAAGGAAATAAGGCAGAACTTGATCCCAGCAACTAAGGCCTAGAGTTTCTGTCATCACGAGGCAAAAGTAATTTTAGAATTAATGCTAAGTTCTAACTCAGTTAACTATTTCATGAGTAAAAACAGCCCAACATGGAGAGAAAGTATTTCCTCCACAGAACACACCATGGAAAACCTACCCACAGAGCCTCCAACACTTGCTCTAGAGCCAAACCAGTGAGGTGAACTGCCCTCACCCTCTGTCTGCCTAACCTCCATCTCTAGGCACAGACATTAGTTTTCTTAGGAGAAGAAGTGTAATTCATATAACAAGTGAGGGACCTGCTTATATTCTATCAGAAGTATTTCAAGTTATCTATACATTAACTTCCTGGCAGTCTCTGTAAGATGAGAAGACAGGAAGAGAATGATTCTTGATTTTCGGATATTTATATTACCAGAAAGTTGCCAGAAAAGTACAAAACTTTTCTGAAGTAAAATGGTCATTCTAAAACAAACAAACAGAAAGAAATATTAACAGTTTGGTTTAATGGGTTGTTTTACCAAGTCACTGGGGGTTAGCAATTATATTAGAAAAAAACATGCAGGAGTGCATGCACGTAACATTGGCACTCAAAGAGTAAGGCAGATAGGTCCTTTATTTGGGATATCTTCAGCTACATAGTGAGATACCTGTCTAAAAACAAGTATGTGAGCGTCCACATGTATTAATGTGCACTCATGGAAAACAAATCTTTCTCCCTCTCCCTCTCCCCGTCTCCCTCTCCCTCTCCCCGTCTCCCTCTCCCTCTCCCCGTCTCCCTCTCCCTCTCACTCTTCCTCTCCCTCTCCCCCCCCCACCTATCTATCATCCACCTACATCTATACATCTATCTGTCTAACTATCCATCTGAGGCTGAGACAGGACTGCCTTGAGTTTTAAGTTCATGTGGGGGCTACACTGCTAATTTTGTCTTTAAAATGGAATATAGTGGAATGTTAAGATGGCTCAGTCTGAACTCGAGTCCCCGGACCCCACACTGTAGAAGACAACAGACTCCCACAAGCTATCATCTGGACTCAGCATGCACCAGAACATGCTCATGGCCGTATGTTTAAAATGTTTTTCAAAAAAGAAGGAAAACAGCTAATAGCATTCCTAAAATGTTACAGCAAATCAAAAACAAACAAAGATATAGGCCTAAGAAAACAATCACTGAAAAAGTGAATGTTTACTTTAAAAAAATAAAAGAGTAAAACCAAGTTTGTGGTTTAAATCCAAGATGAAAGAATTTTACAAACTTACTTCTGGTTAATTTAAGATGCCATTAAATGAGATAGTCCTTAAATAACATCAAGAATATAGTGATCATATAACAAATGTTATATATGTATATATTGCATTATAAATTTCTAAAATCAATTTTTTTTTAAAGATTGAGCAAAATCTCTAAGAATTCTCAATCTCCCTGTGGTGATTTTTTGGTATATAGTTCTTAGTGTGAGCTCATTCATAATCTACAACCATAACCACAGTCAGTCCCCAAATTCCCTCGTCATACCACTGAACTCGTAAGGCCCCAGCAACCACTGACAATGGCTTTCAATGGACAATCCATACTCAGCTCTGTCATTTTAAGATGGGTGGAATCAGGTTTCTTTCATTTAGCATAATGCATATGATCCATGCTTGTGTGTCAATCACCCATTCCCCTTTATGTCCGAGTGCTAATCCAGGGTGTGGGCCTAACTTATTTACTCTTCTCCATTTTCTTAACACAATATTACTTTACATAATTACACTGGAACCTATGAGACCGAAGGTCACTAGCTAGTATGTAATGACAATCTACTAAGGTCTCTAGTTAGTATTTAATGACAACCTACTATGTACCAGGTACTGTTCTGAGCACCAGTGGAACAGTCAGCACAGCTGTTATGCACACAAAATATTTGAAGACATAAAATACTAAACTTAGAGCAGACTCTTGGGTTATGCAGAAGGTCTTCAAATACAGATTTTTAGTTATAATGGAGAAACCTTTTAGACTGGTTCAACTTTACCTCCCGAATATATTCCTCTTGCTCTTCTTTGAGGGTAAGTTCGATGAAGATTTGTTGAAGCTTTTCATTACAATAGTTAATAATGAACTGCTCGAAACTGTTGTCCTGTGTGGTAAGAAGGAAACACACTATAACCATATCATCAGCTCTCTCTAAGGAAGACACTCGACATCTCAACCCGCCTAAAATGCCACCCAACACCCTTTACACTTGACCGTGGCCCCACACGAACTCTCAGGACAGATGTGCCTTGCGAGCACGTGAGGAATGGCTCATACTTGTGTCAGCGTACAAACGAGATATGCATGGAAGCCACAGTACTTAAGGATGGGGAGTTTTAGATGGTAGAGAAGCATCCCATCTGTGGTTCAAATTTCCCCCTGAAACTCAGTAAAGACAGTGAGATCCATAATCCCTGTCAACAGCTTCCAAATGGTTCATTCTCAGGTCTTCCTACCTCAACTTCCAACCAGCACCAGGTCCCTCATCAACGCCCAGTTGGTCAATGTGTGCACAGATACGTACATGTACTGACTAGCCTCACGTACGTACGTATCTGACTGCACATTACTTAAGAGGAAGGGCCACCCATACCATCTCGCTCACTATGATTCACTCCATAATATACCTTGTGAATACGGAACGCATACAGAGCCAGTGAACACACCAAACAAATCCATGGAAATCAAAGCACCAAGCCACCCCACTCGGCTGGCCACAGACAACCTCTCTCTTCTCAGAGGCTCACATGGACACGCTAATCCCCCTCAGTCAGAGACAATCTTTCTCTTCTTAGAAGGCCAAATCAGCTCTCAGGCACCCATGCTTCCTCTCCAAAGATCCTGCCTCAGATTAATTATCTCTTATAAATTCTCTAATAGAAAGCTCTGTGATGAAATAACATTGAACAATCCACAGAGCTCAGTGAACACACTGGAGGTACAAATCCCGTCTGCTGAAGGAACATGCTTTATTAGAACCTTCGAGAATGACACAGATGTGGTGTTGAAGCTTGCTTTCTTCACTTTTACATCCCATCTTTGCCAAGAGGTACTGGCAGTGGGCAAAAGAACACAAAGACTCCCACCTCTGGTAAACGTGACTCTGCTCTCACTGAGGTGGCCAGTCCTGATCTAACAAGGAACACCTCAGCATGGGCAGCCCAAGGCTCATTTTTCCTCGTGCGTAAGCAGAAGGACTGGCCTTTACATCTCTCTACGAATGCAAAAAAAAAAAAAAAGGTTCTGGAAGCTGACTTTTAAAAATTAATGTTGGCCCTACCTTGGGCAGACCTGAACGGGGGTCACAAGAGAGCCCTTGACTATTTCCCTGTCTGGAATCCTGATTTGTAATCATCCAGAATGCATTGATCAGAGGAAACTTCTAACTCCAAGCTGTCAATGACCCATAGGATTCCACGATTACCAACTGACCTCGATGATCTAAGTTTACCTAGGCCTCAACATTTCTCAACATCCTGAAGGTTTTCACCAAAGAAGCAACCACGTATTTTTTTACCTCCCCAGACGCCTTTTCACACAAACTCTTTAAAACCACAGTTAACAACTTTTATTAGGAAGTAAAGCCAGTCCACTGTAGCTAGCAGCACAGTCACTTCATATGAAAAACATCAGGCTTTTCTGGCTTGGTAAAATAGACTCCTCTAACACCGTGATCGAAAATAAAAACAATAATGTTGGAGGGCCTCAGACAAGCAGACCTCTCACACTGGGAAACAAACACAAAGAGCAAATCTTCTGTTTGAGATCCGTGGTGATGAAGCAATTTCAACACAAGGATGCTAAAGTTTCAAGTGTCCACTGATGAGGAGGAAGAGAGGGGAAAGTGACTTAGTGTCCTTGGATACATGATGTGCTCTGGGCACTGTCCAAACAAGACTATGAAACACACACACAAACAAGTAAGAAACTGAAGGCAAAGCTTCACAACTGCAACACAGCTTGTGGATTGAATCCAAGCTAAGTCATACTTGCCGTTAATCTTTACTATCCTTCTGCACCCAGCCACACAATTAGTCAGCAACCACTGGCTACAAAAGTCACAGAGACTGGAGAAGCTATTAGCACAGGCACATGCAACACACCGGCACTGCAAACAGTTTTTATACTTACTGCATTCTGGTGCAAGGGGATAGACACAAAACGCGGTCAGTTCTTAATTAGCAATACATTTTTTTTCCCCAAAGAGTTATTCACTGCTGTAAGTGGCGCCTGCAACACTGAGGTTGTTTTGGTTTTTGTTTGTTTGTTTGGTTGGTTGGTTTTGAGACAGGGTTTCCCTGTGTAGCCCTGGTTGTCCTGGAACTCACTCTGTGGACCAGGTTGGCCTTGATTTCAGAGACCTCCCTGCCTCTGCCTCCTGAGTGCTGGGATTAAAGGCGTGCGCCACCACCGCCCAATGAGGCTATATTTCTAATGGGTAGAAAACTTTAGATGAAGACACAATCAACCTAATGGAGAGGTTCTGAAGCTGCATGTGGGATCACAACTGTACCTCTGCTAAGGAAGAACTCTGTAAGATGAAAGGAGTCAGCCAAAATACTGATAAATCATAAAATGTGCCCAAAGTCTTAGGGCTTCAAGAGCCCAGCATTTCTTAATTCAATGTAACATAAGTGTAAAGAAAATATACATGTATGGCCAAAGTCTATATCTACCCAAAGAGTAGAGGACAAAGGCATTTGGAAGATCACAGAAGAGTGACAAAACCCTTCAAGTACCAGAAGAACCTCCCATCCATGATCCGCTTCTGTGTGCTGTGTGGAATCATGCGGGACTCCTCATTCAAAACCACTTCAGATGGCAAGGAGATAGTATCTACCTAGAGATGGTCTAAGAACAAAAGCTGAGCTCTCTAATGATAAAAATCACCTTCCCACTCCCCACCCCCCCAAACTAGAATACACAACCATCAATGCAGAAATTAACTTATTCCCCTACATTGAAATCAGCATCTACTGCAATGGTATTCTACACACTCCAAAACACATCAGGGCAAGGGCAATAATTACTGTCCAAAATGAAAGCTAATAATGTGCATATCTTATGGTATAAACATAAAGGAATTTATTCAAACAAGTACATTCAGGGCTTTTACTGAATGATCCCCTCCCACGAAGCACTGTACAGGTAGCTGTGGGGAAGACAGGAGAGCAGGAGGTCCCATGCCATTTCACAACACGCTCTGACTATATACAGAGGAGTGAGCACCCACTGTAGAGGGGTCAAACAAACAAACGCTTTAAACACTAGGGCTTCGTAAGAAGTCTTGTAGACTCTGAGACCATTTGATTGTGCTCGCAGTGTGATTCACAGCTACCTTCTACTCCTGAGCACCAACCACAGCTGTTCCACAAAGCATGGTTTTGAAAGACATGTCCAGAAATATTGGCCTATTTATACTCTTTGCAACAGAGGCAGTTAAGGCTATCCTGTATTTCTAAAGGCAATTATGTAATTATAAAAAGTTGTACTCTTTAAAAATAATAAATATTAAAATTAAGAGGTAAAAATGAAAGAGACAACTTCATACCTGGGAATATTAAGGATAGGGAGATGGTATATTTTACAGACAGACATCATGTTCTGGAAACTAGGCAGTTCAAATACAAAGACCATGATTTGTTCAAGCAAAATGTACCATTAATGACACACACTGTCAATGTTTTTTACAGGTCTGCTCTTCCTTCCATCTGAGGACAAACATTTGGCATTTGGATGTAATGGATTAGGCGAGGTTTTATCTTTATGTAATGAAGGCCTGACTCATGACATGGCTCATCTATAGATAAACCCAAAGTTTTGGGAGGCCTGGGATGGACACACCACTGCTAAAAATGTGTCCTAGCAATGGCATCCTCGTTGGAAAGCCTCTGGCAGCCCCCAAGTCTCACCAAAAATACCACAATGTTGACAGAAGGTAATGCACTTAGCCCCAATAGGTTTTTTAAAGCCACTATGCCCAGAAAAAGCCTTCTTAAAAACTAAACATTAGGAAAAAAAACACTTTAAAAATGTGTAAGAAAAACATTTAACATTAGCTATTTCACCTTTCTAAACATCAACAAAACTGAGTAACAAATTTTCCTTCATAGACATAACATTTTTTTCTAGGTAGATAAAAATCAAATATGGTAAGCTTAAAGAAAAACAATTTAGGAACATAGCTTCTTAAATATTTCTAAGTAAACTATGATTTTTAAAAACTATAACCCATCATATTCATATCTAACTCAGTCACTGCTTCACAAAATATACCATCTCCCTATCTTTAATATTCAGGTATGAAGTTGTCTCTTTCATTTACCTCTTAATTTTAATATTTATGTTCTCCAGCACAGAAGGGAACTAGAACAGAAGGTACTGACTATAGCCAGAATTAATTGGAAAACGTGTTCTATAACCACAATAGGGCAAGAGGCACAATTTACTTAGCCCCTTGCCTGGATGAGAATATTTCAGCTGTACAGGATGTGACATGACCACAAACTGAGGCCTCTAGGTTCTAGTGAATGTTAATGTTTAATTAAGTTTTTCCAGTAAAGTAACCGCCAATTTAATAACTTCCTTCCAGATAAGCCTAAGGAAGATTCCACATTGTTCAATTTGCTTTTCAGTGTAATATAATTTTTTTAAAGTAAGAGCACTTACTACTTTTTCCCCTTCATTTTATTAGTTCTTCGAGAATTTCATACAAGGCATTTTGGTAATATCCACCCCTCCTCCCCCTCCCTACTTCTCCCTGGTCAGCCCACTTTTTCCTTAATGGACAAATTATAAAAATGTCTCAGAAATCAAAGACCAAATTCTGAGTTAAAACAATGTTCAAACTTAATTGTGTGGGGCATCTGGATGTGATTTTCTTTCTTTGCAAAATGGACTTTTTATTCCACCAGAATGTAGAGCTACAATGTTTTCTTCCTCTTGAGTGTCAACTTTCTTTCTTTACGTTCTGTTAAATCTGTTTTACATACTTATATCAGACCACATGCAGCCCAGCAAGGCAAACTTATTCACCCCTGGCACTAAGTGCTTTTCAGGAAATCTATGTGTCATCATCCCAAGGCTTTAATGCCCCCATTTCCCCCTCTCTTTAGAGAGGAACCAGAGAAATGAAAGGCTTCCACCAGCTCAGCTGAAAAGTGTGTCCATGGTGACTGACAGGGTAGTCGCTGAGGCCAAGCTGGACAGTTAGGAAATGTTCTGGACCTTACGGTACGGTTTTAAAGTAAAGCACACAGTGCTCTAAAAGGCAGAATCCTCATTTCCTGTGGTCAAATTTGACAGAACAACCACTCATTTTGCACTGATATGAATTCTGAATACATTGTTTACACTGACTCCTCCCACTTAAGCTTCTGGTACTCTTAAAAATTTTTTTAGTCGCGTTTTCTGTGATTAATACTGACATCTTCGTATGCAATGCAGTACTGTTGGAAATCTAAGGAGGCTTAGGTAAGTATCAGGCAAAGGTTTGTGAATAACTTATTAAAAGAAAAAAGAGAACATTTATAATTTTAAATAAAAAGTAGCTTAAAAATATCTAATATTATCAGCCAAATTTTCATTCTAAATGCATCCAAATAAATAAATTTATAAAATGAAAACAAATTATTAAAATCACGCTAGCTGATGATTAAACTGAGAGATTTAAACAGAAAAATAGAGAAAACTATTCAGTACAATGCACGGATCCTACTCCTCTCAAGGAATAAGAATGGAAATAGAAAACAAAGCGAATGGGTGCAGTGGGACACGCCTATAATTCCGGCACCTGGGAGACAGAGGCAGCTAGAACTCTGTAAACTGAGATCAGCCTGGTCTACACTGACAGTTCCAGGACAGCCAGGAATCAAACTCAGCTCACCAGATCTTGGTGGCAAGCAGCTAAGCTATAATGACAGCCTGTTTTTTTTTAAATCCATTCATCCACTCTGCATCTATTAATTAAAGGGGTCATCTATACAAAGGTCTTATTTAAAAACTCTATCACTATCCTGTTTTTTTTTTAAAAGATTTATTTATTTATTATATATAAGTATACTGTAGCTGTCTTCAGACACACCAGATCTCATTATAGAGAGCCATGGTTGTGAGCTACCATGTGGTTGCTGGGATTTGAACTCAGGACGTCTGGAAGAGCTGTCAGTGCTCTTAACCACTGAACTATTTCTCCAGCCTATCACCATCTTCCTAATCAGAAGAGATTTCTGGCTTCTTAAGCTCATAATGCTTAATTTTTAAAAATGCACTTATTTCATGGAGAAGAAAAATGAACAATGATTTTATATGGTAGTGATAGTTTTGATGGTCAACTTTACACATTTTAGAATTACTGGGAAAGGAAATTCAACAAGGGATTGTCTACATCAGGTTGTTGTGTGAGCAATGGCTGTGGAA
>JADRCD010171181.1:0-23491 GCA_019843815.1 Montemys delectorum
AGTGCTTATTCACACCTGCCAAACTCCTGCCTTTGAGCTGCTCTCTCCCTACATCTTCCCTGGTTCCACCTCATTTTCTTCAAACATCACTTCCCAGAGAAGTCTTTTGTGGTCAGTTTTTTTTTTTTTTTTTCTGTACTCTTTTCTCTTAAAAATTTACATTTCAAATGTTGCCCCCCTTCCTGGCCCCCCCTCCAAGAGTACTTCACCCCACCCCTCCTCCCCTTTGCCTCTGAGAGGGTGCTCCTCCCCCACCTCTTCCCCCCAGCATCTTCCTTCCCTGGGACATCAAGTCTCTACAGGATGGGCTCACCCACTGAGCCCAGAGAAGGCAGTCCTCTGTTACATTTGTGCCAGGAGCCTTGGACCAGCCTATGTATGTCCTTTGGTTGGTCGTCTGTCTTAAAGCTCAGTGGTCTCTATACCCTCTGCCCCAAACCCTGCCGTACAGTATCCCTTAGCCACCGATACCTGGTGTCCTACTGGTTTCATCCCCTGCCTGGCCTGCCTTTTTTTCTTACAACAGCCTATGTCATGTATCGATCGGAAGCTGGCCTCGAACTCATTGTTGCCCTCAAACGATCTTGAACTTCTGATCCTCTGCCTCTGCACCATCATGGCAGGTTTTAGGTGGTGCTGAGGATCAAGCCCAGGGCTTCTTACCTACTTGGCTGGCACTCTACTGAGCTACATCCTCAGCCCACTTCTGCCCATTACGGGGGAGGGGGGTTGGGGAGGACCTGTAAGTGGTGAGCATCCAGTAAATACTACTTTTGATTGTCTTTGGGATGGAACCCAGGCCTTATGGTTTTAAGCAGATGCTATTCCCTGAGCCCTAGTCCCAGATTGTCTTTTGAGACAGGGTGTCACTAAGTTATGCAGGCTGGCTTGGAAATGACTCTGGAATTCCAGCTACCTTTGGACTTGTCATCCTCCTGCCTTAGCACCCAGCATAGCTGGGATTATGGACCTGCATCCTAGTTTATAGCTGTTGAGTGCATGAAAAACTGAGGTAGTAGTGATGTCAGCGTGGACTGATCCCGCTGGCCTGTTTTGTGGCCTTGGGGAAGTTATTTTAAGAGCCCCACTCCCTCTGTCTATGTTCTCATCGGCAAAGCAAGGACAATACCTAGTACCACTTTCCAGGAATTCCGTGGCAGGCCTCTGAAGGACTTGACCCATTGTGGGTGCTTTCGACTTTCATTGTTCACACATCAGGAACCCTGGGCCCCCCCCCCCCCGCTCTACAGCTCATGTCCAGCTGACCACACCTCCAATGTGTGATGGCATCTCAGATTTAAAGGCACCCAGCCTTCCCCTGCTCTGCCCCTCCCACGGTCCTCATCTTAGAGGTCAGTTGCTGGGGTCTACGGTGAACCTGACATATACCCTGTCAGTGCATGCCAAAGACATGTGCCATGAACCCATCTTCATGCCCCTCCCCCTCTGATGCCAAACCAGGTCAGCTCGCTCAGCAACCCCTGCCCCAGATGCTCTAAGGCCAGGCAGATCCATGAGTGACTTCAGATAGACTCGAGGTCTTGAAGGAACTTCCCCTAGATACTCAGAAACTGGAACATGGCTGAACCTTTCCCAGTCTCTGATGCTTGAGGGTCCCACCAAGAAGCGCTTACCTATATCCTGCCTTCCCCTCAGAGGTACCACTTTCCAGTAGATAAGTCTTTTGTTTGTCTTATGCTCCATCATAAGGGCAGCCCCTCCCCTTATCTTCCCTCCCTATGTCACATGGCAGTTCGGTGTGACATGGTATGTGTTGCTTTCCCGTGTCCTTCTCTGTGAGACTACAAGCTCCTCTGGGTCAAGATCCATGCCTGTCTCCTTCCAGCGGTACCTCTTGGGCCCGACACAGTGCCTGCGACACAGTAGGTCTTCAGTAATTAGGCATCAGCTGGAGGCCTAAATTCTAGGAATTCTACAATGTTTTTACAAGCTCATAACTCTGCTATTACAAGATGCTAACCAGCCTCCTTCCAGGACACCCCAGGGCATCCGCCTCCAATGCCACCTTATAAGGAGCCGAGGGGAGCCAAGGCCCAATATGGCTGGCTCTTTAGCCCAGAAGCCTGCGGGTGGTGCTCAAGAGAACAGGAGGGGGCTGTGAGGGTAGGGAAGCCCCCTTTCTACCTTCCTCAACACCCATCAACATGACCTGCAGAAGAGTCCCTGCTGGTGATGTCCAGCCTGGAGAGCACATAGACAATCTTCCCTCTCAAGTGGGATACTTGGGGGGCGCTCAGACACGAGGACCTGTCCCGAAGGGGTCGGGGGTCAGGGGTCAGCTAATGCTTTCCGGTCCCCATCATGAGCCCCAGGGCTGTTCAAGCAGGTCTAGACAGGACTGGTAGCAGCAGGTCCCAGCATTCCAGAGGGGCCTGGGACAGTGATGGAAATGTTAACCCCTTGGCAGCCACCCTATCAGAACTGCAGAATTCTGCAGACACCCCGCCCTTCTGAGCACACACACACCCTCCCTCACCCAGACACACGCCAGCACCCACGCACACACACATGCAAGATTCCCCATTCCCACAGTGAACCTAGCACCCCTCACCCAGTGAGGCAAAGCAAACAGCTATGCGCAACACATTCCAAAAAGTTTCCTTCTCCCAGGGGCCTCCCAGTCCAGGCAGAGGGAGGGGTGGGACAGGCTCAGAGCAGCAGAGACCCTGCTGTTTCCAGTAAGGTCTCCATAGTTCCCACCTGCTCTGCTTCCTAGCTCAGATTGAGGATGGGCTAGCCATGGTCCCCTCCTCCCCCTGCCTGGAACCGGGGGTTTGAGAGTAGGGAGAGGGCACATTCCAGGGAAGGCCCTGCTGCAGGCCATTGGCTGATGGCCAGCTCAGTCATCCCTGACCCTTCATCCCGCCCAGGACAGCGGATGCTGCAGAGGTTTCCTTCCTGGCGTCCCCTTGGACTCTCCTGTGACAGCAAACCCAGCTGGGAGGGTGGCCAGCCCAAACCAGGAGGAGTGGAGAAAAACTCCTGGCTTAGGTGTGGCCCCCAGCCAGGCCACGATGGCTGACCCCTCCCAGGCTTGTGACTAGAATCTTATTATATGAGACGGCGTGGTCAGTTTGAAAGTTTCCACATTACAGATGAAAACGCTTGAGGGCCGGAGAACAAAAAGGACTCATTCTCTGCAAATGGGTGACAGGGTTTGGTGCCAGGTCTGTTTGCCACATGGCACTCAAAGTGAGCCCACCTCAGTCTCTCACACTCACCATCGATTGCAGTTGTCCCAGTAGGTTCCGAAGACTGGGTAGATCCGGCCCCCATGCATGCATCCTACCGGAGAGAGAGAGAGAGAAAGAAAGAAGAGATGGCTAAATACTCAAGGCCGAATAACCCAAAACCTCCCGAGCTGGTGGAAATCACACACCAATCCCAGCCCTAGGATCTAGACACAAACTATATCTCAGGGCATCCGCAGGTTCCCACACAGGGAACACACAAGCTGTTCAGGGATTCCGTTTGGGTCCGTATCGTTTCACCTGGATGCCAGCTATGACATTCCTGGTACCCTTTGTCACTCAAATGAGTTGGGACTTGCCCATGGGCACAGAAGGAGCTTTAGGAAAGAAACTGAAGCCCAGGGAAGGCAAGCACTCCCTTAAAAAGGCAGAGCATTTTGACATAGCAACTCAGGCATGGGTTCTCCTTAGCCCAAAAGCCCAGCAGGAGGCTACAGGAAGGACTTTCCTTAATTCTACTGGGGCAGGAAAAGGGCACGTGCAGGCCAGTCTCAGAGGTACAGAATCCTAAGCCAGGTCTCTGGCTATGACAACTTGGCCTGCCCCTGTGTGCTCTATCAGCCCCAGGGTGAGTCAGCAGGCGGGGCTGCCACCTACCCGTACTGACTGAGAGATAGGACTGGCCCTGCCCTAGGGCCTAACAGGACTTTTTTTTTTTTTTTTCAGTGTTACTTGAAAGAGTCAAGTAAGACCACACGAGGGACTTCCAGAGGGGCAGGAAATAGGGTGAGGATTTCTTTCCTACATTTTTCAAAGCCTGGAAATGTCCATTATCAGTCTTGTTCCTCATTAGGACTGGGATTGACAAGGCGGCCGCCCTGCTGGCCATCTTGGTGCCCACCTTGGACGGGAGGGAAGGGGGGTGGAATCCCGAGGCAGAAGTCCCAGAAGTCAGGGCAGCAGTCAGAGACGGTGCGGTTGCAGAAGAGGTCACAGTAACAGGTGGCTCCCAGGTAGGGCAAGGCACACTCGTCAGCACGGCCGCGGCAACACATGTCCTGCTCTTGGCAGTATCTGCCACCGGCGTCCCGGATGCCCCGCAGGTGCAGCCCCGGCGCCAGCTCCCTGCGCCAACGACTCCGCCGGGCCTCCAGGGCAGCCTGGCCAGCCAGCAGCAGCAGGAGCAACCCCAGCCGACTTCTCCACATGGTGCCTCCTGGGCCGGGGGGAGGACAGAAGTCAGGGGTCAGAGGTGTTGGTTTCTGGAGACTCCGTTACACACTTCAAGAGTGGGTTTCCCTTCACGTGTCCTGGAGCCCTCCCAGGAGGCTCAGCCAGGCGCGGGACCCTGACTTCTGAGTCTCCCTGGGCGGGGGGGCGGGAGGAGAGGACACAGCACTAGGTGTCAGTCCACTCATAGGACACAGGGATATGCAAGAAGTAGACCCCCTCCCTGACCTGTTTAGGGACTGTCAAGGACAAGGAAATGGGACCTTGGCATTTCCAACACGCATTCTCCTCTCCTGCCCTTGGTCCCTCTACCCCTCTGACGCATCTGAGTTGGATTGTTGGCTCTGTACTCTAATCCCCTTTCAGCCACCTCCCGATGCGTGCCTCCACCCTTCTGTCCTCGGCGTTCCTCTGACCCTCTCCTCTGTGTCTCTCTGCCCTGCGTCCGTCTCCCTCTGTGTGCCCCCTCCTCCCTGCTCCTACTTTCTACACCCTCTGCCCTCTGATCAGGGAGAGTCCCTACCTGGTGAGGGGTGTGGGCTGGACCCAGGCTGCCCTGCGCGCCTCCGCCTCCAAGCTCGAAACTGCCAGACCGAGTCAAGTGAGGAGCGCAGGGCGGGACGCTTTTTGTACCGCCCTGCCGGCAGCACCCGCCCCAACCCCGGACTGTGGGAGGGGAGGGCGGGGCCCACTTGTAGGTACCTGGAGTAGCCCTTAGCTCCGAGGGGACAGCTTAAGGACAATGTGTATGCGATTGCCCTCCTTGGGGGGTGGGGGGTGGGTGGAGATCTCTTGTCAAAGGAAGTCTCTTCTTAAGGAGCAGAACTGCGACTCACGGAGAAAGGATTGTGGGCTGATACTAGTATCAGGACTTTCTCAGCAGATTTTACGAGGCCAAAAACGTGTACGGAAGGGGGTAAAGAGGCAACTACGATCAGAGTTCGGGACTTGATAGGGACAAAAATCTCGAAGCCACCCCCCATCCCCCGCAGGCCCTTCAGGAAGAAAAATATCCATGCACATCCTTGTCCCAGTGACCCTGGGCTAGGGGCCACTCCAAGCCACGGCAGCTCCCAGGAATGACAGGAATTCCCAAGGGATGATTCAGGAAGCTGCTTCTGCTCACGGAGCTCCGGGCAGCTCCTCCCCAGGAGGTGGGTGCGGTGCGGAGTCTGAGCGTACTCAGCCGTCCCTTGTGGGGTCTGCCCTCCCCAGTGTGGTGGGCACCTTGCCCAGCACTGCCCCCTCCGCCAGGCCTAAGGGCATCCTTCTTGGCACAAGGTCCTGTGGCGGGCCCCACATCAAGGACCCTGGCAGCTGGGGCCCCCTGCAGAGCCCCCTTCCGTTTCTGGTCTAACCTTTGCCTTGCCCTCACACAATGGGGCTTCTGTCCCTTGAGGCTTTCCGGCTGTCACTTTGTGCCTCCCCATTGTGCAAGCTCCCTCTTCCAACAGGTTGGGCCCAGGGCCAGAGGACTCTCTAGGTGGAGGAAGGACACCACACCTAGACAGTTACCCCAGCCTTCTCTGGGGCAAGACAGGAGCACTAGGATTCTCTTAGTTCTCCACGACCCCTCCCCCTTAGCTGTCACCTCTGCAGAGGGTGAGAGAGAGCAGTCAGTACAAGGGGTTCTTGTGGCTGAGCTACCCCCTGCTGTGGGGCATGGGTGGCGAGGTACGGGGGCGGGGGGGGGGGGAAGGAGCAGAAGCGCCCAACATACGGACCTATCCGTTTGCATCCTGCAAGGACCTGAGAGCACAAAGCCTAAAAGATAAACAGGCTCAAGAGAACAGATGAGGGCTGGATGCGGCTTCCTTGGTAGAGTGCTTGCTTAGCATGTGTGGAGGCTTTGGTTCAAGTTCAGCATTGTAGAAAAAACTGTGGGGCTGGTCAGAATGGCTTAGTGGGTAATGGGGCTTGCCACTAAGTCTCATGACCTGAGTTCAGCCCCTGGAATCTAGATGGTGGGAAGAGAGAATAGATTCCACAAAGCTGTCCTCATACTTCTAATGTACACAACTCGAGCACACACACACACACACACACACACACACACACACTTGTGCTGTAGCACATGTCAGTCTTCCCAGCACTCAGGAAGTGGAGGCAGAAGGATCAGAAGGTGTGTAGCCTGTTCAAGACTACCTTATGCCATGTGAAACTCGGGTGGTGGGCGGGGGCGGGGCCCAAGTGAGTGCAGACTCACCCAAGGTTACACAGCCAGAAAGAACACAGGCTAAGGTACTCTTAGTCATTATGACAGGTCTCAAGATCCTGCCAGTTGGGAAGCCCCCACCCCCACCCCTTTTCTATTCAATCTCCATTCATCAAACCACAAGGCAGATAGATTCCCCGGAACTGCCAGCATCATGTCCTCTGAGAGGAGGCTGGCTTCCGCAGAACAGGTCTGGGTACCTGCTTTCATGGCTCAGTCTGGCAATTCTGAGGGCTGGAGGCCATAACATTGTGTCTATATTTGCCTTCCTTGTGAGCTGTTTCTCTCTCTCTTTCGTACATATGCATGCTTTTGAGTGTGTGCGTGTGAGTGTGTGTGTGTGTGTGTTGCTATGTCCCTGTGTGCCTGGACCTTTTGACTGTTTTCTGGTTCTTGCTCACCTACCAATTTACCTGTCTGCCTGCTATATTGCTGTGTGTCTGTGACCTTAGAGCTGTGTGGACAGTGTGTGTCTCTGTGCCCTTTCTATCCTGAGTCTGTCCGTGTGTCCACTGCCTCTTTGTGTAAGCTGCTGGTTTCGGAATGTGGTTGTAAACCTCTCCTACTTGTAAGCACCTGTCTGCTAGATGCTGGGGGGTGGGGGTAGCTGTTTGTCTGTGTCTGTCTATCCACAGGATACAGGAACTTGGAGCAGGGAGGAGGGCAGGGCCGGATCACCCCTCCACCCCTTACCCCTGTCATCATAGAGTTTGGATCTGAGCCCACCTCAGTGGAATCTCATGACTCACTAGATTCCTTAGCCAAGAAGCAGAGGAAAAGGGCAGGGCCTGGGGGTGCCAGGGACCCTACTTTCCTGTTCCACAGAACCATCCTGGTGACTCACTTTCTAATTCTTGCTCAGAATGGGACCTTGTCCTATAGCCTGTGACAGAACAGCAGGCAAGGGACACCACCAAGGTTCCCTCTGTGCCCAGCTGTCCTCTGAGACTCTGTGGTAACTGTCCTCCCTCAGATGGAACCCTAAGCAGGCTGACCCTCTCTAGACCTTGTTGTCCCACATGTTACCACAGCCTCCCAGGGCCCTTCTTAAACTTTCTTCTTTCTGCAGGTGAGAGGAAGCCAGCCAGAACTGGTAATGTGACTAAAGACCCAGAGCAGAGAGTTCCTTTCGTTTTCCTGTAAAGACTCAAAGCTCCTCTCCATTGTTCCTGGAATCCAGAGACCGTTCTCAAGAGGCTGAACAGGGCAGCCATGCTCCACCAAGTCTCTGAAATTGAGCAGTCCAAATGGCACTTGGGCCAGGGCTAGTAGGCTTCTGTGTGCCCCTTGGTTATCTAGAAAAGTCCTGGGCTTCGGGCAATGATGCCGGACACTGAGACAAAAATCCACGCTGGAAGTAATATCACAGTCTATGGGGTGTGTTGCAGTGGGCTGGGCTTTCCTAAGGCTAAGGCATGGTACATGTGCTTGAAGGTTCTCCTGGAGCTCAGCTAGTCAAATGCTTGCCTAGTGAGCACCAGGTCCTAGGCTTAAGCTCTAGCACTGCTCAAACTGTTATGGCGGCACATGCAATCAATCTCAGGACTGGGAGGTTTAGGAATTCAAGATTGTCCTGGACTATACAATAAGTTTAGGGATAGCCTGGGCTACTTGAGACTGTTTCTTTTTTTCTTTTTTTTTTTAAGTTTTAGTCAAGGCCTACTGGTGTACAGTAAGTGTAGTGAAGTATGGAGGTTGTAAGAGACAAAACACTGACTCTTGCTGTGTCATCTCATGTGGTGCTTGCTCTGGTGGCTAGTTTTTGTGACAATCTGACACAAGGCAGAATTATTACAGAGGACCTCTAATTGCCAAAATGCCTCCATATGCGAGTGAGGCCATCCCTGGGCTGGTGGTCCTGGTTCTATAAGAAAGCAGACTGAGCAAGTCATGAAGCACAAGCCAGTAAGCATCCTCCTCCATGGTCTCTGCATCAGCTCCTGCCTCCAGGTTCCTGCACTGTCTGAGGGCCTGTCCTGATCGCCTGCGATGGCAGCAATTGAGAAGTGTAAGTGGGACAAACCCTTTTCTCCACTAGTGCCTTCTGGTCATGGTTTTCCATCACAGCGACAGAAACCATAACTAAGAAAACGTGTGTTAGATTGTTTTTAATCTGTTCAATAAGTATTTGTTGAGCTCCAGCTGTGTATTGGGCTCTGAGACAGATATGGAGCCTTGAGGGTTGATGTACCTAGAGCCAGGTCCCACTGTGAAATCTGAAATGGGATGAACAGACAGACACAGAGACAGTCAATGTGCAGAGCAGAAGTCACCAACACCGAGTGAGGTGACGCTTGCACAAAGCCCGAGGACCTGGCTGATGTAGATCACCGTGGTCCCAGAGGCCAGGCAGTGTCTGAGCTGACATCTGCAGGAGGAGACTCTAGAACAGGCCTCGGGCTGTGACTGGTATTCAAGGACAGCGGATGCAGGATGCTCAGATGCTCGGAAACAAAGCCCTAAGGCTGGCCACAGGTGAGTAAGCTACAGCAGGAGGGCAGGGACAGATGAGCTTAGAGCTGGGATACCGGCTGGCTACCCTACCTGGCTGTGGAAAGGGCTTGGGTTGGCTTCTGCCACTGGAGAGATTTAAATCTGAGGGAAGCCCAGGGTGATGGCTCACACCTGTAATTCACCTGGGAGGCAGAGGGAGAAGGAACATAAGTTTGAGGCCAGCCTGGGCTACGTAGGGAGAATCTGTCTATAAATAAATTACTTAATTAACTAGTTAATTAATTAGTTAACCTGGTTTATACATGCAAAGGTCCTCTCTGCTGCTTGGTAAAAAACAGACTGTCATAGGCCTAGAATGGATTCTGTTTGTCTGTTTGGTTGATTGGTTGGTTCAAGATGGATATCTCTGTTTAGCCTTGGATCTCCTAGAACTCTCTCCATATACCAGGCTGGCCTCGAACTCAGATCCAACTGCCTCTGCCCTGCAAGTGCTAAGACCAAAGGCATGCATCACTACCACTGAGTTGAGAACGGATTCTTAGAGGATGTGTGGGAGGGAGTAAGGGAAACCAGGCTGCTCGTCCAGAGGCTAGAATGAGCCAGTGGTAGTGGGGATCAGAAGTGGGCCTGTTTGAGGCATATCATGAAGGTGAAATTAACCAGATTTGCTGCAGAATGGGATGCCAGGAGGTAGAGAGCCTAGAAATCAAGCAGGGCTGCTGGGCTGCAGGCCCGGCTGCCAAACCTCTGCTCTCCTGCCCACAGAGGGGCAGAGCCCCAATCTGAATGGGCTCAGGATAGTCTCCAGGGAGGGAGCCAGGGTGACCTGTAGGGGACTCATAGCTAGGGCTGGAAGGAAGAAAGCAACCCCAGGCCTTGGATTCTCCATAAACAGGATGGCAGAGAAGCCGGGTGCAGGGTATGCTCCCTAGCTGTCTAGGCTGCTTGTGAGGAGGCCGAGGCAGGAGGAAGGAAGATTTGAGCCAGAGTTCAAGCAAGTTCAACAGAGTGCACTATTGTTTCTAAACCTCTGTCTGGGAGGAGGGAGTGGCCTATGAGACAGAAGGAAGCCAGGTGTATCCAGAAGACAACAGGAGATGGTTTCTAGAAAGGAGAGGGCTATGGGTATAGCTGGGACACAGTCTGTTTATGGGAGGCCCTGGGTGCAGTCCCAGAACTGAAAAAGGAGGGAGAGGTGAGCTTTGTGATGTGAAGATACATCTGTCTGGATTAGCCCACAAGGACATTGAAGCAAGTTGGCTGGGGCAGCCTTACTGACGAGGCAGGGAGCCAGAACAACACATGCCCAGCAACCTAGTGGCTACACAGCAAGTGGGGCAAGCGACTTGGAGGACAGAAGTAGAGGCGGCTTGTTGGCAAGTTTTTATGTGACGGAAGCAGAGAATTAGCACTGGATGGAAGGGACGAGAGGGTCAAGTGAGGGTTTTGTCCAAATATGGGAGATATAAAACCAAAACCATGCACACATGCCTGTGATCCCAGCCCTGGGGAGGGAGATCAGAAACTCCAGGTCATCCTCACAAGTTCAGGGCCAGTCTAGGCTACGTGAGACCTTGTCTCAAAATAAAATAAAACCATGTTCTGTACTAATAAAGATGGTCTAGAGGAAGGAGCTAGAGATGTGGAGAAAGGATTTACCAAGGAGGGAAGCCGTGTGTGTGTGTGTGTGTGTGTGTGTGTGTGTGTGTGTGTGTGTATGTGTGTGTGTGTTAGTGGTTGATGATAATGATGTCGGGGAATTGAACCCAAGGCCTCTTGCAGGGTGGGACTCTGGCCATGCAGGGTGACTAATTGAAGCCGCTGACCCCGGCTGCGTATTGACCCTAATTTGCAGTTAGCTAGCTATTTTGTAGAATATTATCTCTCACACTCACCAAGCACCAAGGATGACTCTTTTCCTAGCTAACATTATTAACTCTGCTTAGAAATGAGAAAGTCAAGCCTCAGAAAGATTCTTGAACTTGCTCGAGACCACCCATTGGTCAGGGACAAAGCAGGGGCAAGGGCCGATGCCCCAAGAGACCCAACCACACTGCCTCTGCCACTGCCACGGTCTTCAAAGGATTGGGCTGGTTCTCACACTGATAATTGGGTTGCCAGTTATGTGTGCAAGTAGGGAGATACAGAGGAGAGACCCAGCTTTCCCTGTGTGTCATATTTCTCTGCCAGGAGTGTTGGGAACCAGCTGAGCCCGCAGGGCCCTGAGTGCTGAAGTTGGCTTGCTGTGTACTGACACCATGTCTCCACCCCCAGTCATGCCTAGAGTGTTAGTTCTTCAAACCCTATGCCAAGAATCCTGGGACACTTGGAGCGGATGGGTCGGCCCCTCTTGTTCCTTTTTCATGGCAGTAATGGAGACTGAGTACAGGGCTTCATGTTTGCTGGCAAATGCTCTCCCCTTAGATGTCCCCGCAGCCCTTTTTACATCGAGGCAGACCCTTAACTACAGTGCCCAGTCTGGCCTTGAATTCACGCCCAAGGAAGCCTTGAACTTGGGGATCCTCTTGTCTCAGCTTCCCAAGTAGCTGAGACATAGGCAGCTCCGCACAGTCCCACTCCTTACTCTTAATTCTCTGCTACTCAGTCGGATCTATTTTCACTGAAGCACAAAGTGCAGGATCAACAGTTCGAATCCTTGCCAGTCAGAGCTCAGAGCTGATGCTCTCCCAGTGCCTGTTTACAGGAGCCTGGGGCTGAGGCTCACGGGAGCTGGCAATATTCCGATGCCTGTTTACAGGAGCATTTCCATATCTCACTTATATTTCCGGGAAGTCTCCGTTGTCCCAGCCAGGAAGATCAACAAACACATGAGCCCAGAGAAGTGCAAGGGTTCTCCCAGGGCCAGGGGTGTGGGTCACACTTTCCCTTTTTGTCCCATATCACAAACAGTAATCCCCCAGGGTTGGGGTCAACCCCAGCCCTATGAGGACTCTCGTTCCTTCTCTTTGGAGAAAGTATCAGCACGTGGACTGAAGGGTTGGAAGCACTCAGAAGGCCACGGCCCATCCAATTCCCTGAGACCATGCCTGAGTTGGGAAAAGGTCTTTGTAAACTGGGTGTTCTAGTACACACCTGGTAACTCTAGCCCTTGGGAGGTGAAAGCAGGAGAATCGGGAGTTCACGGCCAGCCTGGGGCTACTTGAAACCCTGTCTCAGAAAAGGGAAAAGAAAGAATGAGAGAAAAAGAAGAAACCCCCCCCCCATTTTTTTTCTTAAATGGCTAAGTTGGCGGGAATTTCAGCATGCCCAGGAAGCTAACAATGGTTCCCACTTCAAGGATGGACGAGACCTTAGATCGTGTGTGCCAATTGAAATGTGCCAAAATCAAGTCTAAGTGAAGATCGAACTAGCACAGAGCAGCCATGGCTGACAAATGAACTGGTTCAGACGATGTCGTATCATCCTGAGGCCTGATGTGGTGATACAGCCAGCCTGCACTGTCTTTGCGTTCAGGATGCCAGGGCAAGAGGACCCTTAGTCAGTGACTAATCTGAGCGGCATGACTCTCAAAGGAAGAGTCACCTCGAGTTACCTATTCACTCTGCAGAGACTCTGGAACCAGAGGGCACACACACTGAGCTGCCCTACGCTTCAGCTTCTCCGTGTATGGAATCAATACTACTGATAGACAGCTGTGGGATCATACGAATTTTTAGCTGCAAGACACAATTGACAATATTGACACAGCACACCTGTAAAACAAGTGTCTACTGTTATCACACTGGTCGGAAACAAGCCAGCCAGGACCTTTGAATCCAGTAGACTCCAATGTGCTCCAGCTGAGCCCACCGGAGAAGAGTGGCAGAGACTGGTATAATCGGCACAAACCTCCTGAATTAACGCCCACTAAAACCAGATTACACCAGACAAAACAGGATTAGTGCAGTCAGTCTGGGATCCTTGCATGCTGCTCGCACCCACGCAGGTCTTCCTGAGCTCTGTGCACATCGGTTTTCAGAACGGTCTGGCTCCCAGGGGCGGGCAGTGATGCCCAGGCAGAGAGGGGTGGAAGCCGCCTCGGAAGGCGGGCAGACACACTGAGCAGTGTGATTGCTGCTAAGAGAAACACTGAAATTCCCTTGTCAGCTTGAAACTCCAATATCTGAATCTGACTTTACACAAACTAAACAAGAGGCAGGGGCTATGTGGCCCAGGGTCCTGAGAACTGGCTCAGCAGTTGACCTGTTCTCTACCCTGACACCACTTGCTTCTTCAGGCCTCAAATGATGCAAGGAGAGAGCAGACTCCAGCAAGTTGTCATCTGACCTCTATGGGTGCTCCCCAACTCTGTCTGTCTCTCTGTCTCTACTTCTCTGTCTGTCTGTCTGTCTGTCTGTCTGTCTGTCTGTCTCTCATACTCTCTCTCTCTCTCTAATAGAATAAACAAATAGCACATTTAGAGCCTATGAGCACCCGTATTTCATGGAGCCCACCAGCATTGTGGAGACAGGGTGACTTCAAGGTCAAAAGCCGTGTGGCCGTGGTGGCAGGCTGCAGGAGATAGTAGTGAGGAAGCTGGACTGACACAGTGGGCAAAGGGGCATATAGAAACCTGGCCATCCCAGCAGTTCATGGCTCTCCTACTAACCACCATTGGCGGAAGAGTGTTCCTCTACACCTCCTGGGGGGTTGCGGGGGACAGATGCTATGGAGATTATACCAGGCTGGGTAGCAGCCATCTTTCTGGACCTGCCATCAGACCCTGAGAAGGTAGAGAGGGTCCAAGAGGGTTTCTAAGTCCCCACGTGGCTTCTTGGACACATGCAGAGAGGCACACAGGTCAAGGCCTGGCTGCAGATCAGAGCCCTCCCCGTCCCAGCCTGTCTGTGTTTCTGCCGTGCTTCCTTGTGACAGAGCAAGTCGCCACCCTGTCAGTGGCTCACAAACCCGTATCTGAATGGAAGCAGCAACTTCTCTACTCACCAATGGATCATAGGGCATGGAAACCCAAGGGTTCGCTGGGCCCAACTTTCTCACTGCAATTGAATGAGCCAGGAGGAGTGGACCAAGCTGGGTGTCTCCCAGGGGTACCCACAGCATACTGAGCATTACACATGCGTTATCTCATTCCTCCCTCAATACCTGATGAGATTTTATCATCCCCACTTCACAGATGGGAACACTGAGTCCCAGTTAGAAGACCTGCTCGGACACAGTTCTTTCAGAAACAGGCCTTATCTCTGGGGCCTCTGGAGCAGAAGGCAGACTTGGGGAAGCTGGAGGTCAGGGACTAGATGAAAGAATAGCCCAGAATCAGCCTGTACATGCAAAGATTTGAGCAGCTTGGGCCCAGGTAGGAGCAGGAGGGCTCCTGAGATGCATTGCACAAAGATTTCCAATTTTCTGCCTGTTAGTGGGGTGTTATGGTTCAAAAAACATCTGTAAATGGGTCATGGTGACTCAGGCCTCTAATCCTAGTGTATGGTGGCTGAGACAGGATCTCCTTGAGTTCAAGACTAGTCTCAGTAACAGAATCTCTCTGTCTCTGTCTCTGTCTGTCTCTCTCTCTCTGCCTCTCTCTCTCTCTTTTATACACACACACACACACACACACACACACACACACACACACACACACCAGGAGGGGCTGGAAAGATGGCTCAGTAGATAACCTGCCTAACCAAGCCCGAGGATCTGAATTTGAATCTCCAGTATTCACCTAAAGCCCAGATGTGCAGGCTTACATCTGTAACCCCAGTGTTGGGTCTGGGGCAGAGATAGGACAGGCCTTGGGGAAGGACAGTGTTCTGAGATGGCAAACTCTGCTTTCATTCAGTGAGAGGCCCTGCCTCCAAAACTTAGGAGAGGAGACCATTGAGGAGGAAACCAGCCTTTGGCCTCCACGCTCATCTTTGTAGAGAAAGACTCCAATCTACCACACAGAACAAAGCAAAAAAAAAAAAAAAAAAAAAAAAGGCATGGAGAGAACATGGCTGTGTGCATTGCTGCACTTGGAAGGCTAAGGCAGAGACCTAGGAGTTCAAGGCTAGCCTTGGCTACGGAAGGAGTTTACGACCCTTTGTCAAACGGCAATAAAAATCTACGAGGCATGTAGCAAAATGTCTTATTCTGCTTCTACCCCACTTGTCCTCTTCTGGTTTGGCCCCACCTCCCTCGGGTCACCTTCCCTTAGCATCCCTGGATTCTCTCAGAGTTTGTTTATGTACGTGCAAAAGTGACTGCTTGCTGGGTGGCGGCAGCAGCAGCAGCGGTTGTGGCTGCGGGGCTCACCTTTAATCTCAGCACTCAGGAGGCAGAGGCAGGCGAGTCTCTCTGAGTTCCCAGTCAGCTCCGTCTACAGAGTGAGTTCCGGGACCGCCAGAGCTGTTACCAAGAGCAATTCTGTCTCAAACAAAACAAAACAAAACAAAACAAAACAAAACAAAAAACAAAAGTCTGACTGCTTGCTTCTAGCACCCATTTCCATAGAAACGCTGGCAAACAGCACCACGCCATCTCCCGTCTCACTAGCGACACGGCTGAGATCAGTGATCAGAGGCCTTCCTGGCTCCTTAACACCATTGTATAAGATCTTGCTATACACACTGAGTTCATTCATAACTAGGTCCCCCAGGGCGGACTCTTGGCGTTGCTTCCGTTGGTTCCATCTTGTGCTAGAGCCCACAGCCCAGTACTGTCCCCCGTGCTCTACCTCTGAGCTCTACCCTCAGCCCCAAAGCTGTTCTTACTTTTTATGTCTATTGTTTGGAGACAGGCTTTTCGGTGGTAGCCCACTCTGGCTTCAAACTCACAGCAGGCCTCTTGTCTCAGCTCTCCGAGTGCTGGGTCTATAGGCACGAGTCACCAGATCTGGCTTAGTTTTTAATCTTAGAATCGTAAACAGTGCTACAACAAACCATTGTGCTTACACCGTTTCATCCATGAGCGAGAATATTAACAGGAGAAGTCCCCCAGCTACACTGAAGTCACTATATTGATTTTCTTTTTTTTCTTTTCTTTTCTTCTTCTGGCTGTCCTGGAACTCTCTCTGTAGACCAGGCTGGTCTCGAACTCAGAAACCCACCCACCTCTGTCTCCTAGATGCTGGGATTAGAAGAGCCCCCACCACCACCAACCAGCGTAAATTGGCTTTCTATTGCTACATATTAGATTATCTCGCACTCAGCAGTTTAAGACAACTGACATTCAGCTCATACCCTGTGCTGCTGGAAAGCCCCTTAAGATGTGTGCAAGGCTTAGCTCTCGTTTGGAGATTCTGGAAGGGAGCGGCTTCCAACTCATTCCTGTGGCAGCATTTGGTTCCTGGAAGCAGAGACCTGGGGTCCCTGCTGTCTTGGTGGCTACCAGCCTAGAACTCCCAGAGTCCTTCACGCTCCCTTTAATGAAGATCGAGAACCATCACAGTGGCTCTTTCCCAGACTTCTGCTGGGGAGACCCGAGGCTTCCAAGGGGGCTCCCCCACCTTGTCTCCATCCACCCAGGATAATCTCCCCACTCCAGATCAACTGACTTGGGACCTCGCCTGCCCCTGTCTTCAGTCTCCCTTTTGCCACTTAATGGGATCTGATCACTGAAGTCTGTCTGATAGTCACAGGCCCACCATGCACACAAGCGCCGGTCCTTGTGGAGATGAGGCCAATGAGGGTTACCTCAGGATTCTGCCTCCTGTGGGTATTTTTGTGATTTTGCTAAAGATTGCCATCTTGTCCCACATAAGGGCTGCGTGAAGGCGCTCCTCTCGCTAGGAGTAATGTGCACGCCTGCTCGATCAGGGAATGCTGCTTAAGAATGTTATCAAACTTTGGATTTCCGCCAATCTGATAGGAGAAAAATGGAATCTAAATGTATTTTAAATTTGTGCTTATGTTATGCATCACAGTGAGCATTTCTTCAAAAGTATAGCAACAGTTTCTGATATTTTGTGGCTTCTAATTTTTTTAAAAATTTTAAAAATGTACTGGTAGGGGGAAGTTGGAGTTTGGGGTGTACAGAGGTCAGAGGAAGGAGGCAGGGCGAGACTCTGCCTTATTCCTTTGAGGCAGGGTCTCTTTCTAAAGACAGAGCTCATATTTTGGGCTGGGCATGCGGCCAGCAAGCTGGAGCAATTCCCACAATACAGACATAGACCATGAAGCCCCAGCCTGAGAGTGTCTGAACCCAGGGCTCTTCGGGGACCCAGAACTGAACCAATTACTCATTCCATATGGAGAATGCAGCTCTCAAAGAGGGTGCTTCCAGGGAGAGGAGAAGAAAAAGTGTGTGTGTAAGACCCGAGTTCAAGTCCTCATAATTTCAAAGCAAGCTCTCTTAACCACTGAGCCATGACTCCAGATCCCAGTATCTAGGGTTCTTTTGTTCGTTTCTTGCTGCTTTAAATACTTTTTTTAAAATATGTATCAGTGTTTTGCCTGTATATATGTCTGTGTGCCATTTGCATGTTTGATACATGTAGAAGCCAAAGAGGGCATCAGATCCCCTGGAACTGAAATTACAGATGGTCGTAAACAATCATGTGGGTGCTGGGAGTCCTTTGGAATTACCCAGGCCCTTTGGGAGAGCAGCCAATGCTCTTAACCGCTGAGCCATCTCTCCAGCTTTTCCAAAATTAATTTTACAAAGGAACTCTTCTCTCTTTCCTTATACTGTGGTTATACTTCATTGTATGCTTTTGTAATTTCTTGTTTTGGGGGGTTTTGTTTGTTTTTCAAGACTGGGTTTCCCTATGTATCTGCGGCTATCCTGGAACTCGATCTATAGACTAGGCTGACCTCAATTCAGAGATCCGTCTGCCTCTGCCTTCCAAGTGCTGGGATTAAAGGTGTGGGCCCACCACTGCCCTGCTCTTCATTTGCTTTTGAGACAGGGTCTCATGTAGCCCAGGTTGGCTTGGAACTCACTACATAGTCAAGAATACCCTCCAACTCCTAATGTGGATCCTTCTGCTGCTGAGTCTCTTGCCTCAGCCTCCCGGATTCTGGAGTTACAGGCCAACACATCTGTTTTTATGTGGTGAGGCTGAGGGCTCTCTATGTATCATACAGGCCCTCTACAAACAGTTATACCCACAAGCCCTGGTTGGGTGGGTGATTATAAAGTCTTGCTGCAAACTTCTATTCTTCTTGCCTCTGCCTCCTACATGCTAGGATCACAGGTCTGTGCTACCATGTCCCAATTGGTTCCATTTTTGAATCCAGAGGCTCCTGGAGCTGGACCTCACAAGGCACGGGCTTTGAGAAAGAAGCAGCTGTTGGAGGCTCTATCAGTGTTTCTGGCTTTTGTCAGGCCTGCTGCAAGCCCTGCCCAACTCCACCTTCCCTACTTCCCACAGTCACTGAATCATTGGGATTGGGGGTGGGGTGGCCTTAAGAGTGAGGGAATGAGCTGAATGTGGTAACCTATGACTTTAATCCCAGCACTTGGGAGGCAGAGGCAGGCAGGTCTCTGTGAGTTTGAGGCCAGTCTGGTCTACAGAGTGAGTTCTAGGACAATCAGAGCTACAGAGTGAGATCCTGTCTATAGATAAGTAAGTAAGTAAACAAACAAACAAATAAATAAATAAATACATAAGTAAGAGATGATGTCATGGAGTGGTTATGCATGATGCCATTAACCCCAGCAGTTGGGAGGCAGAAGCAATCAGACTTCTATGAGTTTGAGGCCCACCTGCGCTGCATAGTGAGAGCCTGTATCAACAAATAAAAAGAGGGAAATGGAGAGGACAAGTTCATCCATGTAGTGTAGAGAGCAAAAACAGGCAGGAGTGAGAACCAATCAATGGGAACTCAGCCTGGAAAGGCTTAGCAGATTCCATATTCTCAATGGTGGGCATGGGTCGTGACTTGCCTTGGCCCGCTCCCACGCCCTGGGTGAGAGGCGGCATCTTGCAGATCTCGTTAACTGAACTGAGATGGAGGGGAAACGGGGTTTTGAACCTTAAGCGAAATCATCTTCTCTTTACTCCCACAGCGAGAAGCAGAGACAACTAAACAAACCTGGCCTGCCATGCCATCGCAGACCCTGGGCTCTCGCTGCACACCACTGCCACCTTGTGGGCGACAGAGAATTCTCCGTGACAGGCTTCCCGTGTCAGGTCTAGTGTGGAACTGAAGGTGAAGCTCAGAGACCCAGACTGGACCATCTTACTCATCTCGTCAAGTCTCAAAGAGGGCACTGCACAGACTAAGGAAGAAGAGGCTAGACCCCACGTAAGCTAGCTAAAAGTCTACTGCATAGCTCTGTTTGGTTTTATTTTTTCTTTTAAATTTTTTAATTAAAAACTTATTTATTGAGTTGTTAAGTATGAGCGCTTCTCTTACATGTACGTGTGTGCACTTGCATGCCCGAAGTCCGGGATGGTCAGATGAAGAATCTCTAGGACTGGAGCTAGAGGCTGGTGTGAACTGCCATGTGGGTGCTGGGGATCGAACCCAGGCCTCTGGAACAGCAGCCAGTGTTCCTGATCTCTAAGCATTTCTCCAGCCTGTCTAGTTTTTATTAGCTGTAAGAGCCCAGGCAGGTGACCTCACCTCTCTGAGCCACACTCTCCGCCTCTTCAGAGGCTGCTCTTTCAACTATATAGCAAGCTTGAGGCTAGCCCGGGCTCCGTGATATTCTTTGTCCACCCTGCCCTGCCCCCTCCTAAGTGATATGACAGCTGAGACTGTCAGGGTGCTGGACAGCCAGGGTCAAGGAGTTCCCAGAAGAGAGGGAGTAGCCACCATAAACTGAGCAGGAAGTCCCCTTTTATTATGACATTTACTGGACATTTCCTGGCTCTGGGCAGTTGTACTGATGACTCCACAAAGGAGGACAGACAGAAGTTCAGAGCACAGGTGGTGTCTGGAGTGGTGGTGCACGCCTGTAACCCAGCACTCAGGAGGCAGAGGCAAGTGAATTTCCGTGAGTTCCAGGATAGCCTGCTCTGCATATTGAGTTCCAGGACAACCAGAGAGACACAGTGAGATTGCCATCTCAAAACAAACAAAAAATATAATCACAAAGTTTGCAGGAGAATGGCTGGGATTTAAACGTTAAGCTAAGAAACTGCATCCTGCATGCCCTGCTTCATGTGTGTAATCTAGCCAATAGTATATGTATGTGTGTGTATGTACACATATATGTATACATAAACAAATGTACATGTAGACACAGGATAACATGTAGAAAAGAAATAAAATGAAGGGCCAAGGCAGGGCTAAATCAGCACCAGTATAGAAGTTCTCTGACGTGTATAGCTTTGGGACTGGTTAACTCTGGCATGTGATGGTTTTCATTAACAATGTTTTTTTTTATAACAAAGATTCTTAAAAACATAAAACAAGGCTTGGTGGCTCAGTGGTTTGAGATGTCTGCGTCACCCTGACAACCTAGGGTCAATCTCTGGTCTCAAAGGTGGAAGGGAAGAACTGCTCCCACAGGCTAGCCTCTGACCACCAAGTGTGCACTGTGACACACCCATGCCCCTCCACACACTAAATGAGTAAACCAATGAAAATAAATAAAACCAGTGAGACTGAAGGAGCACAGAGCAGAAGATAAAATGGCAAATGCACAGCACACATAAGGGTCACCATGTCACAGTGAGCCACAGTGAATGGACCACTGTCGGGAGCCGCCCGCCATTACAAGATGGCGCAGGCTCTCTATTTCCTGATTCTTCTCGAAAGCCCTGCTTGAATGTGCGCCTGCGCAAGGCACGAAACTTAGTATGCTAATTAGGCACTAAGGCTAGAGCCAATGAGGGATCTGCATGTCTCCCAGAGATCTATATAAGCCGAGGGGTTTCGGCGTTCGGGGTCCTTCTACTTCATGCCATCTAAAAGAGCTGTAACAATAAATTGCTGTCAGAAGAATCCTGAGTGTGGCGTGCTCCTTATCGGCGAGGTAGCGCGCGACAGACCACCATGTCACAGTGAGCCACAGTGAGCTGACCATGTCACAGTGAGCCGCACTGAGCCACAGTGACCCAGTCACCATATCACAGTGAGCCACAGTGAGCAGGCCATGTCACAGTGAGCTGACCATGTCACAGTGAGCTGCAATGAGCCAGCTATGCCATGGTGAGCTGCAGTGAGCAGGCCATGTCACAGTGAGCCCCAGTGAGCCAGTCACCATGTCACAGTGAGCCACAGTGAACAGGCCACCATGCCACAGTGAACAGGCCACCATGTCACAGTGAGCTGCAGTGAGCTGGCCATGTCACGGTGAGCCACACCAATGGACTTGAATTCTAGACTGTATTTCAAGGATAGTCAGTCTGTAATCTCAATGCTGAATGTGGACTGGAGTGACGGTGACCATTTGTGCCTCTATTCCCTGAAAGATGCAACCTGACTCTCTCGGAGTGTCTGAAGACAATGACAATGTACCTACATATAATAAATAAATAAATCTTTTAAAAGACACACAGAGTTAAGTGAAAGGAGGAAATACATTTTTAAAGGAAAGTTGGACGAGTAACTCAGCACCTGTAAACCCAGCACTTGGGAGGCTGAGGCAGGGGGATTGCCATAAACTCCAGACCAACCTGAGCTACAGAGTGACACTGTTTTAGAGAAAATAAATAAGTAAACAAGTTAGTTAATTAATTAAGCAGTAAGAAGTTTTAAAGTTTTTAAAGTTCTAAAAGAATATAATCCATAATATGGATAAACCTCTAACAAGAATAAAGAGAGAAGACCATGGAGGAAGGGGGCTAGAGAGATGTTTCAGCAGTTAAGAGCACTTGCTGTGCTTGTGGAGGACTTAAATTCAGTTCCCAGTACCCACATCAGGCACCCTCTTCTGGCCTTCTTGGGTACCCCTACACGTGTAACACATGAGAACACACACACACACACACACACACACACACTAAAAACAGAAGAATAAAGGGGCCAGACATGGTGGCACACACCTTTAATAACAGCACTTGGAAGGCAGAGTTAGAGGCCAGCCTGGTCTACAGAGAGAGTCCCAAGGCAGGCAGATCTGTGGCAAGAACCTGGAAGAGGGAGGGAGAGAGGGAGAGAGAGGAAGAGACAGAGAAAACATTACCAGTATCAAAACACATTATGACAAACCCTACACATGCAATGACAATAAGGAAATCTGATGAACTTCTGTCACATGATCAAACAACTTAAATAAAGCCTTTGAAAAGGTAACACAGCAAAACCAACACAGAGAGGAGAGAAAACCCAAGTCAGCCTTTTATCAACCAAGGTCACTGAAGCTTGAAGGGCATTACTGGTATCCTAACGTTGAAGGTAAAAATACACCAATCGCATATAAACTCAGAATATAGTGGAAGAAGCACCATTTCCCAACACATTTTATGAGGTCAGCATAATCTAACGCTAAAACCAAATAAAATCGTTATTTTAAAACCACAGGCCCGCTGGGCTGGTGTCCTGAGCAGACCTTGGGCGAAAGCTCTGCAGCAAGTCCCACAATACCCAAAGGAAGCTCCACTCCCAGGTGCTCTGACAGTCTCAGGATCAGAGGTGAGGAGGACCCAACATCTGTCCCAACACCGGGAGTAACTGAGACCAGCTGGACCAGACATACAACACAGGAACTCCACCAGCAGAGTGGCTCAGGTTCCTTCCAGTCTGTCTGGGCTGGTGTCCTGAGCAGACCTTGGGTCCAGGCTCCAAAGCCAGTCCCACAACACCCAGAGGAAGCTGCTGCACTCCCAGGTGCTCTAACAAGCCCAGGGTCACAGGATCCCAGAATCACAGGGTCACAGAGATTGCCTGACTCTGAGTTGTTCTGATACAACCAGGATCACAGGAAGGACTGACTCCAGTCAGAATTAGCAAGGGCAGGTAGCACTGGAGATAACCAGATTGGGGGGGGGGGGCAAGCGTAAGAAAATAAACAACACAAACCAAGGTTACTTGGCATCATCAGAACCCAATTCTCCCACCATAGCAAGTCCTGGACACTCCATTACACCGGAAACGCAAGATTCAGATCTAAAATCACTTATCATGATGATGATACAGGACCTTAAGAAAGACATAAATAGCACCCTCAAAGAAATACAGGAGGACAGGTAAAGAGCTAGAAGCTCTTAAAGAGGAAACACAAAAATCCCTTAAAGAACTACAGGAAAACACAATCAAACAGGTGAAGGAAATGAGCAAAACCATCCAGAATCTAAAAATGGAAATAGAAACAATAAAGAAATCAGAAAGAGAGAAAACCCTGGAGATACAAAACCTAGGAAAGAGATCAGGAGTCATAGATGCAAGCATCACCAACAGAATACAAGAGATAGAAGAGAGAATCTCAGGGACAGAAGACACCATAGAAAACATTGACACAACAGTCAAAGAAAATGCAAAAAGCAAAAAGTCCTAACCCAAAACATCCAGGAAATCCAGGACACAATGAGAAGACCAAACCTAAGGAT
>JADRCD010171186.1:0-14933 GCA_019843815.1 Montemys delectorum
CTCTCTCTCTCTCTCTCTCTCTCTGAGCAGTGGACTGAGCTGAGCGACAGGTCAGTGCCTTATTATTCAATAGCTCCGTCACTGGAACACATGGGTGAGAGTAAGAAATAAATACAGCGTGCTCAGGTCAAGTAACTACCAAGTCAAAGCAACTAACTACCAGCAAAAGCAAAGGGCCCTTGGTGATAGTATTTATATTTTAAATATATACTTATATTTTGCGTATGTATCTCCAAACATATCCCTTAATTGTCCAAAAAACGAACTATGACATTGGGAATTAGCATATCAAGTAAAAACTCCCATAATTCCAGGTAAAAAGAAACAGCTTTCTTTTCCTTACTGTCAGGGGACTTGCAAAGACCTCACCATGTTCAAGTGCCTCACACCCTGATGCTTTGTCCTCTGTGGTCACATGAAGACTGACAATCAGGATTCACAGAGAAGTCAAGGATTAATCTTGATTTTGAGGGTACATATTACAGTTTATCTGTTAAAGAATTGTAGGACCCAGTTAATATGTACAAGTAGAAACCTATAAACCACAGAGTTGGAATAGGCCTGGCGTGGCTGCGGGTAAAGCACAAAGTTAGAAAGAGATAACCTTCATGGCACGTGGCCACTTCTTTATTAAATGAATATCCTGCCATTTTGCCATAATTTCCAAAGATAATCCTGGTTCTCTGAGGATTGGCTCTTTAAAGATAGGATGAAGTGCTGACTCACTGCTAAGAAAATAAAGCTGTGACTTTAGATCACTGAATATATGGAGTAAACCATCAGGAAGGTAAAATAAATTCAAATGCACTGACAAGGAAACACATTTCAAACTGGCTGAATTTATTATAACCGATACAATCTGGCAGTGAAGGGTTGGCCTTGACAAATACTATCTGTTTACAACTTCTTATTTTACAAGTCCATTGGACCTGTAAATGTGTGTGTGTGTGTGTGTGTGTGTGTGTGTGTATGCTTGTGTTTGTGTTGTGTATGTGTGGTGTATATGTTCATGTATATGAACATGTACTGTACATGTATACACATATGTTGGAGGCCAGAGGTTGACTTTAATTATATTCTTGATCATTCTTCACTTTACCTTTTAAAAGAGAATTTTTCACTGAACCTGGACCTCATTGGTTCAGTTGGGGTGCCTGGCTTCTCTGCTGTTTCCAACTCCCCAGCGCTGGGATTCCAGGTACATTCTGAAATATCTGTACCTGGTTTTGATAAGCACTCATGCTTATAAAACAAGCATTTTCCCAACTGCAAGATCTTCCCATCTTGACATTTGTTGTTGTTTTCTTTTTAAATTTAGGCAAGGTAGCAAAGAATTCCTGGTAGTGAATGCCTTCTTATATCTGTTCTTTAAGGAGGAAACTTGTTGAGACTCAGGAAATCAGAGATAAGTGTATTCAAGAACTATGTTATGTAAGAGACGTAGCCAAACAGGGAAAGACCCTACCCAAAGAGCATCATTAAATGTTAACTTTTAATTAGAAGGCTCTGGTGAACAAGATCACTGAGAACAATAGCAATAAAAAGAGATTGAACATCAGTCACAGCCTGCTTTGTATTCCCACCCTAGACTGTGAACTGCTATATAGAAAACATCTCCAATGAAAGTGGGACCCAATAAGTGAGTACTAACATCTAATGGACTGGGTATGATGTCAAGAAACAAAGGATCTGTGTGGACCAGAATAAGCTTAAATTCTAACACACGAATTCAGTGACACAGATTACCACCACCACCATCATAATACACAAAGCAAGTTAATTCCAATAGCTGGATTGCTAGAAAGAAAACTGGCAAGTTTCTGATTTTGAAAGTCATTTAGTGTCTTTATGTTGCCCTTTAGAGGAAATTCAAATTTGTCACATAAGCTTCTTCGTAATCTATCCCCTTCAGAACCTTTCAAATTCATTTCTTAACGGATGTACAATTTCTTTTCATCTTACTCTCTGGTTTAATCATGATAGGCTAATTCTGAATGGCCCACTCTTGCTTGCCTTTTCATAGTCTGTCTTTATGATCAGAATGCTTTTACTTCTGTAATTCTTTGGATTTGTTCATATCTTATAGCAATGGACAGGGCCCTGCCTCATATCTTCCATGATCTCTCCCTCTTTATATAAGCAACACATACTTTAATCTTTTTCCATTGAGCCTCCCTCTTCACTCACAATAACATTAAATATTGTAAGCACTTACTAATCAATATGCTACATATATAACAGGCTACAGAAATTGATACTATGTTCAAATTTTTTCATGAAATCTTTCAAAAATAAATTTTTATTTTTAATCCTTTGAGAATTTTATGCACATATTTTAATTATATCAATCCTCTACTCCCCTTTCAAAGAAAATCTCCCAGAATTCCTCCTGCTTCCTCTTCTTTTCTTGCTAAGTCTAGTCATTGCTGTCTACGTGTGCATGGAACACATTCTCTGCGTCATAGGCAATGTAATGGGGTCTATTACTTTGAAGAAAATGGATTCTCTCTAACCTTGTAGCCTCCCATGGTCAAGTTCGTAAGCAAGGAGTGAGGCTTAGTGAGCTTACCCTGACTTACACTAAATATTTGACTGCTTTGATCCCATGTAGGTTCTCTGTGGGCAGCCTCAGATGCTGAAAGTTCATGAGTGCAGTCGCACTATTGGATCCAAGGATACTATTTTGAAGCAGTCCCCCTATCTCTAGTTTTTACAGTCTTTCTACCCTCTCATTTAATATGTTCCCTGAGCCATGTGGGGAGTGATGTGATCTAGATGTCATATTTGGGACTGAGTATGTCATAGATACTCATTCTCTGAAGTCTGGTCAGCTTTGGTCTATATATTAATCTCTGTTATTTATTGGCCAGGGGAGAGGAAGCTTCAGTGGTGGGAGCAGAAGGCTACACTAATCTAAGGATATAGAGAAAAGTACTTAAAAGACAGTTTAATACTACGGTCATTTAGTAAAGAATAGTACTAGGTTCTCCCTTAGAATCTAGGCCCTCAGCAATCATAGGTTCTTGGCCAGGTTTCTAGCTAGGCATGAGCTCTTTTCTGCGGAATAGGTCTTGTTTTCAAGCAGAATGGGTCAGTGACCTAACTTATCATTCATTATATAATCATTGATCATCTCCTACTCTGTCAATAAGCTTTCCAGTTCCTAGAGAAAGAAGAAAACAAACAAAAAAAACCAACTACGTAATATTTATTGTGTTTACATTGTAAAATAGTAAATAGATCTGGAAACAAGGTATATAGGTTCAGAAAATATAAAAGGATAAATTAAAAGGATAACATTCAAGCTTAAAGGTGCCATTTATGCCATGGGAATTTTTAAACAGTATTTTGTTAATTCTTTGAGAATTTGCTACAATGTATTTTGAATATATTCACCATTACCTCCACCCCTTACACATGTCTCCCATAAACATTCTCTCCATCCTTCTATTACTTGTCAACCAACTATGATATTTAAAGGCAGTGACTACTCACAAGCAGCTTACAACCTACTGGATTAGAATAAATTAAATTCTAATAAATCACATAGTCCTCTAAACAGGCAATACAATTTGAAAGCAAAGGGGGCTGTAGTTGACTGACGCAAAGACGGCCCTTTGTGAAAGCACTGAAACACATGTCACATCCTGGAGTGTAGTTAGCACTTAGCTTCTCAAAGAGGAAGGAAGCAAGGAAATCTTTACTAGAAGAACAGCTGGAGAAAAGCCACAGGGAACTGAAATTGAATATGACTTCAGGCAGGAAGAAACACTTCCAGCCTCAACAGTTGCAAAGACCAGGGGAGGAAGCTTCATCTTTGCGCAGCTCTCTGTTTTGATTTATTTATTCCTTTCATAAACATTGAGTGTGACTTTGTACAGGCACAGAGCAAGCTGCCGAGGGAAATGTTGTCAAGGTGAGCCAATACAGGTGAGCAAGTAGGCCCTGCAGAATTTCCTACCCCATATAATTGGTAGGGGAGGGATTTCGTTTGTCATGCCAGAAATGTATCTAATGGTGAATGGGGTACACAGACTATTATTGCTACTCTTAATATTTTCTTGGTAAATGTGGCAGGACATTATCCTTACGAATTCCTTTCCATTACCACATTTTCATCAAGATCTTTCTAGTTCATGAAAGAACGTATATAGAGTAAACTTGATTTACTTTGGATGAGTGTCAATTTCCAATCTTCATGTTAGGACAAAGAGCAAAAACGTCTCTTTTTTTCTGTATTATGTGTTAGGTCCATTGGTGCATTTTCTTACTTTTTCTTTCTGAAGACTATTAGTGCTGGCTGTTGACATGGGATCCAGTGCTCTCTGTCCAGAAACCACAGCTCTGAGGGTAAATCTGCTCTTGAGCCACACTTTTCAAAACAAGAAGTTTGCTGAATGAGGAAGCAGGTATTGTGTGTAAAATTAGTTTGCATAAGTCTAAATTAAGCCTATTTTCACTACTAATTAAATGAATTCATAAAATATCAGAATACATTTATCCTTAATTTGAATAAAAATGTTTTCAGATGTGTTTGATTAGTTAATCATCTGTCTCTAGCTTCACTATTCCTAAGGAAGGAAAAAAAGGCAACTGATCAATTTAAACTTATTCTCACAGCTTTTTCTGTGCAAGATGAAGTAGCCAAAGCATTTATCTGCACTCTCATGGGTTTCTGTTATGCCTATGTCACTAAGAAGTTACTGCTGAAATACAAACATATGGAGGATTTTTAATTTAAAAAATCATAGGCTCATATCCACTTTATTAATAATATTTCTATAATCTTTTATATTATACAAGCAGTTTTTAGAGTTGAGTTTCACACTGAAGATGAACACTATTTGGCTTAAGGAACAGAAAGCTGGGGTTTTTTTTGTTTTTGTTTTTTTTTTTTTTAATACTGAGAAGACACACTGAATTTTAGTAATAGATTTCAGTGGTACATAAAGTCAGGTAGCCTTTATGAGTTAAATTTTATGCAACCTCACCCCTCTTCCATGGTAAAATGATGCAAAATGTGCTACTCAGTACTATAGAACTAGATTTAAGGTTGTCATTATTGATGTCATACCTAGGCCATTAGTTTACTAGGTCAAAAATAATTCTGGGCTACTGAGCATATTAAGAAGCCTACAGGTCACCTGGCTCAATCCTTCCATGGCCCCTCTCTAGGCTATATGTTCACAAAGGAGCAAGGAGAACCAAGGTACTGAATACAAGTGGTCTAATTTTCCTTTGGTGTGTTTCCTTAGGGTGTGGTTGTATTGCCAGTAAGAAACAATGTTGTTGAAAGTCCATTAGGAATTAAAAAGCCTCCCAGCTGACTGCGTGTCCAGGAACAGTGTTCCGGTAAACTGAACCAGATCAGGCGTCTCCTCCCATTCCAGGGAACAGCTGAAGACCTAAGCACGAGAGAAGAGATTGGTTTAAGATTAAGTGTCTTCTGATGGAGCAGTTAGTCACTACTAATGACACAGAATGTAGATGTGCGTTTGTGTTTTTCTAGTATGGGTTTATAGAAACGTACGTGTGTTTGCATGTCTCTGTGTGAGACAGAGACAGACAGAAATTTAGATAGATGATATAGATAGGTAGATGATAGATAGATAGATAGATAGATAGATAGATAGATTAAATGATGAACTAACAAAGAAAAATGTTTTTTTTTTTTAAATAGTAGCTTTGCATGAGTTTGAGTGGCATATTTTAACTAGATAGAGTTCATGGTGACATTGAAAATGTCCTAAATGGTTTTTTTTTATACTTCTCCTCTACAAAGTAACGCCCCTAAAGAAAACAGTCATTCTTTGTGGACTCCCTCAGTGAACAGGGCTAGTCCTGAGAATGAAAGGAAGAAAACCAGAGAGGAACAAGGCTGCTTACTTCTCATGCAAAATAAAATGACAACCTTGACATTGCAAGATTGGCATCACTTTGTACGTTTTCAATATCCTCTTTTGGAAAATTGTCTTACTTGCTGCTCTGACCTGTTTGAAGCTAGGCCAATGTCTGGCACTGGGCAGAAGAAATTCCCTTCATGTACCAACATGCCATCTACTCTTAAAGATAGCTACAAGGTAGTTAGCACCATTTTTCTTTCCCAGACACAGAAACTAAGACTTGAGTGTATGACATTGGCGTTAGGGCATAACACTAACATGAGATAGAAGAATGCTTAAATATTAGATCTTTTCCTTACAATGTCTGTGCTTTTTATGACTAAAATGTAGTACATCTTAAATGTCAGAGAGAGGTTAACTCATTTGTTCATTCTTCATTTAGTATGAAAACAACCTTTCCTTAGTGCCTAATATATGTTAGTCAATGTAATAACCACAAAGCTCATAGCATTACAAGGAAAGGAGAAATTGCCTGGAGTCTAGAAATCCAAGGAAAGCTGCACATATCCTGTGGATGGCAGAGTCCTTGAGCCTTTCAAGAGCTTCTAGTATCTTGTTCACTTAATCAATGTATCTCACATAAGACTAAAGATCATATAATGGAAAAACGAGCATACATGAGCTCACTTGCCCCCAAGACTTAATCTCTTCCACACTGTTAGAGCTGGTATCTTCACCACACTTCGAACAAGAGCTCTTGGGGGAATTCAGTGCTATGCAGATGGAGGCTTTCACTACTGCTCCCAGCTCTGTCACCTGGCATCTGAATCCCATAAGCAACAAGTTCAGAAAAGATAAATTGAAGAGGGATGTTTCTGTTCTCCATGTCCAGGTGTAGAACAGCTGGTAAAGGCCAGGGGACCCTAAAGCTGTAAGCAATAAATTCTGCTGAAACTCTGGACACTACATATCACTCTGGATTTCGCACATTAGTAATCACTGCCCTGAGCAAAATGGAAGCTCAGGTATGTTCTGTCACTTTACTTTCCAACATATTCACACAGTCACCTGGTTTGAATTCACAGTGGGCCTTTGAAAAATGACAGACAGAAAGCTGGGATTTATATGAGTAGGTAATTAAGGTGAAGTGCCTGGAATGGGAGTCCCCCTTAAAGTTGTTTCATAGTCTTGACCAGAAGATACCAAATTCGAAGAGTTAATGTAAGAATTTCCTGAGAATGTATATATTCACACACACACACACACACACACACACACACACACACACACACACACAGACACTGAGAGAGGGAAAGAAAGAGAGAAGAGAGAGAGAGAGAGAGAGAGAGAGAGAGAGAGAGAGAGAGAGAGAGAGAGAGAGAGAGAGAAAGAGAGAGAAATGTTTAACAGTTGTCAATTTTAGGTTAGGTTACTGGAATTGAATCAAAAAATGAAGGTACAAAAGCTGGTGACTGTGAAAGTTTTAAAGGTAAAGGACTTTATGCAATAAAATACTTGGCAATTCATCATAAACACAGTAAACTGGCTTTTGTGTAAAACTTTCTCTCTAGGTTCATCTGTAGTCTCTGATTCAGAAATATCTTTTGCTACATTATAATCACTTAAATACTTGTCTCTGCATTAAGAAAAGGATCATGCATGGGATCTATAGAATGTGGATTTTGGTTTTGCTTTTCATTTGGTTTGTGATTGTGAGTTTACATTTTCCTCAAGAATATCCCCACTAGATATCCCCAGTGTTTCCACCTTTGATGGTGCAGCTGCTGTTTGTCCAGAGTGCTCAAATGACAATTGAACTGAGCTGATCCTCTGAAATTCCCTCACATTATATTTTCTATTGTTTTGTATTCAGGAAAGAAGAGGAATGCAGAGAGGCAACTATTGTTGGAAGTGGACTATAAGTGTGTCATTGGACATTTAATGAATTGTCTGTTCATCTAAATACAATATTATTGAGGCAAGTAAGAGGAAAATGAGGTACAATGATAGTTCTATGGCCTTGTGACAGTAATCATCATCCCTGCATTTCAAACCTATCCTCAAAAACTAATTAATAATAATAATAATACTAATAATTGTTATTAATTAAAACTGAGTTGGATAGATGGCTCAGGAGTCAAAAGTGGGTCCTGCTCTTGTAGAGTACCAGAGCTGGGTTCTCAGCACTTAGATGAGTGCTCATTACACCATCTTCTGGTTTCCCTGGGTACTGCATTTGTATACACACACACATACACACACACACACACACACACACACACACACAGTGACAAATAGAAACCTAATGCAGTATAATTATAGTTTCAGAGTACTGAGAAAGTATTTCATTTACTTTCATGACTACTCTACTGTCATCCACATGGAATTTGAGGGTCAGAATAATTTATTCACTCACATAGAATTCAATTGGTATGTGCAAAAACCAGGGTCTGAGTTTAGGTGATACGACTGAAAACATAACATTGTTAGTTTTTTTTTTTTTGACATTCTGCTTCTAAAAACACCCAAGAACAATGACACCTTTAGATAACTAGGAGCCTGTGTGAACATGTCAGCAGTATTTCTCTCCTAGTTCAAATCTTTCCCTTCAAAAAAAAAAATCTATCATCGTTATGCAGCCAGACCCAGGTCTTCCTCTGCAGGTCCTGTGATCCAGCATGTCACTCAGCCTTTCTGATTTTTTGGCCCACCTCCCAAAAGAATTGTTGTGAAGAACAAAAGCATTGATTCATGCATGCAGTGTTCTCTTCACAATAGGTACATAGTAGGTGATTAGTGAATGCAGTTCCTGCCTGTCACCATGCCAGAGACTCCTTTCACTCTCAGAACTATAGCTGTTCTGAAGTCTCACGGATCTTTTTCCTTCCTTATGAGGACATCATGGGATTTGATGTTATTTCAGTTCCCTGTATGTACCTTGTAAATTCAGGATTTTTCTTGGATAACCTCCCTGATTCCACATTCCAGAAGAGGCAATGGTGTATGCTTGTCGTTGAAACTCTCATGTAGAAAACCAAGGCAGGGCAGGTGAAGACAATGCAAACAATCTCTTGAATATTTAAAAAAAAATCTATTGAGTAGCAGATTGCTATGAAAACTAAATGCTGAATAAAAGGGAAGAGTTAAAATTGATAAAATACATACAGAGTTAAAAAAAATAGCCCATAGTTACATAGTGTTCTACGTAGATAGTATATGTAACACTGTGGTGAAATTCACACTCCTCAGAAATAGTGGTGAGCCTAAAGTAGACTACTTACTCAGGTCATGGTTTCATCCTGCTGCCTGTGTGTGGCAAAGCTGATGTCTTAGTCACTGTTTTTATAACTCCACAAACATCATGACCAAGAAGCAAGTTGGGAGGAAAGGGTTTATTCAGCTTACACTTCCACACTGCTGTTCATTGTCAAAGGAAGTCAGGACTGGAACTCAAGCAGGTCAGAAAGCAGGAGCTGATGCAGAGGCCATGGAGAGATGTTACTTACTGGCTTGCTTTCTTATAGACCCCAAGACTACCAGCCCAGGGATAGCACCATCCACAGTGGTCTCTCTCCCTTGATCAATAATTGATAAAATACCTTCCAGTTGTATCTCCTGGAGGCATTTCCTCACCTGAAGCTCCTTTCTCTGTGATAACTCCAGTTTGTGTCAAGTTGACACAAAACCAGCCAGTCCAGCTGACCAGCTGCTGCACGGTTGACAGTAATACATCAACAGTAATGCATTGTGACTTAAAGCATTGTGAAGGCTTACATCATACAAAACCATGGGCTGAAGAATAAGATAGAAACACTTGAGTAAAATTTCATGGACATATGGATATCAAATATTTTTTCTTGGTAAGTAGAACAGAGATTTGTCCCATTTTATTGTTTTAATAGTATAAGTAATTAATAAATCAACATAGGAGAAAAAGTTGAAACTGATACTCATTTTTAAAAATAACAATTAGCAAGTCAAAAAGCCAAATGTTTTTTAATTTTATGTATTTTAGTTCTTTAGGTTTAGAAACATAGAAGCTATTTTATACAAGATGATGTTTATTAATATAAGTACTATCTCCTGGGACATGTCTGAACTAAATGAACTTAGTATCTCAAATTATGACTGGGAAAATCAAACAAGTGAAATAACTAAATCAGAGATGAAAAAAGAAATTAAAAACTCTTGTCTACTAACTTTCCTGAGAAAGTATCAATAAATTAATGACTACTTTGCAGGAATAGAAGTAAAGTTAGCGTAATACCATCTTACATATTAGAAGTTAGAGACCTTCAACAATCCAGATGATTTAATAAATTGTACTGTGACTTAATATGTTTATTCATTTATTACATTATTAAAGCATTCATCTATTAATGCATATCTTTATTCTTTATATTCATTTATCTATTTATGTTTATATTAGGTTAAACATGCCTTGAGCAAATGTATGTCTCATGCTAGATACTGGAGATGAAATCCATTCGGGTAGGTCACTGCCCTATGATAGAGCACAGTTTAGTGGGGTTATAGGTATATACTCAGATAATCATAATACACAATTACTGCTGCTTTAATTTGAAAGTGAATAACTTTGCCTGAGGCAATCAAATCAAGCTTTTCAGAAAACTGACGTCTTAGCCGGTTCCTGACAGATAAGAAGCTGCCAATGGCAAAGGAGGAGAGTGTTCACCAGATGGAGAAGGTTAGGAAGAGGCCTAGCTCTGGTGGAGGATCTAACAGCCTGTAATGATTGTGAAACAACAGCCTTGCTGTATTCTAAGTGCCATTATGGAATTTCAGGAGAGAAGGCTAAAGACTTAAAAGACTGGGAAGTCTTTTAAGAGTCTTAATGTTCTGGGTGAGAAAGGCTTTTCCTTATAAACAACAAAGATAATTTTTTAAAAGGAGAATTTAAAAGCAGATCTTTATTTTGCAGCATTCTTGCTCACTTTTTTGATTGAATTATAGTTAAAAACGACTGAGAATAGGTAAAATTACTAAATCTAATAGCACAATAAAGGATATCTGCATTTGCATGCCAATCCATACAGATTGTAATAATTTTTTTCTTCAAGCACTTTTTGGGCTGTCTGGCTAGTTTAAATGAACTATATATCATCGGTAAACCTAAATTATTTTACAAAAAATTAAAATGAACTCATAAAATAAATTCATCGAAGCTTATTAAATTATAGAAAACACGTCTAGTTAAAAGCATCAGACTGATACATATGTGTTGTTAAACTTCATCACTAAAGCTCCTCACAGGGTTTTGGAAGGTTGCAGGGGGACAGCCAGGCATATCCTTCCGGAGCCACTAGAAGATAAGTGAGGGAAAGTTTAAGAGCTTCTGTCCCATGAATTAAGTAATGGCAGAAAAGCAGTGGCTTCAATACTAAAAGAATAAACTTTTCTAGAAAGCAGAATGGAAGGAGGAAGGGTCTGTAGCTCTTTTTGGAAGGTTCAGTTCACATTGGGAAGTGGTTGAACCATGGCTTAAGGTGAAGAGAAAGACTAGGAATGTTCACATTTATTTCCATATCATATAATTTGAAGGAGCAGGAGAGGAGCAGATAGAAAGAGGAAGGGGGCTAGGTATAATAATTAATAATAAGAATAAGAATAATGATTACAATAGTAATAAATCAGGAAAAGATTAGAAAGTCAGAAACACAAGCAGGGATGGGAAAGACGGGAAAGGAACACAGAGAAAAGAAAAAGTATTCCTCCAAATCTACAACATCTGGATGCCAACTTTGAATCTTCAGCTGTATGAGATTCAATTGGAATATGCAGAATACTAAGGGGCCATGAGGAAGAATTTTTAAGTGAGGGTTTTGTGGAACACACTGGTATGAAGAGTTAAAAGTGAATGACACAATAGGAAAGGTCAAATTTGAGTGGAAAAGCAGAGGTCAGGGTTGAGGAATACTGTAAGAAATAAATTGCCACTACTGCTTAGTAATCATGGTGGCAGAAGAGACAAAAAGAATATAAAAGCATGAAGTGAAGGATGGCTACAAGGAAACAGTGTGTTCTGCACACGGAAGGACTACTGCACATGGTATAGCCCGATGAGAGAGGACTCTGACACTACAGGTACCAAAACATTGCCTTCTTGCCACTCAACTAGTCCAATGGGCAAGAAGCCTTTTACTGGTTCTAAATATATTTATTGGTTTACTTAAACTATTTCATTGCTATTTATTTATTTATTTATTTATTTATCCATTTGTGTGTTAGAGACACACATACACACACACACAGAGGGGTGGGGGACATGTCGGGACATAAGTGTGAAGGTCAAAGAACAAACTACAGGAGTCAATTCTTTCCATCGATCATGTGAAACCCAGGCATCAAACTCAGATTGTTGAACTTGGTAGCAAGCTCTTTAAACTGTAGAGCCATTTCACCATCCCTATTTATTGTATTTAAGGAATATTTATATAACATTTTTTTTTTACTACTAGCTGCTGTTTGTGTTTTTATATATCCATTGTCCAATGTATTAGGTTTCATAACAGTTTCAGAATTCTCACTTCAAATTTCATGTTGTATATACATAAATGGTTTTATATAAAATCTAGGGTTCACAAAGTAAGAGAAAATATGGAACATTTATCCTTATGAATCTGCAAATTCATTTACAATGGTCTTCTTTAGTTGCATCCATTTCTATGCTGTACCAGAAAGGCCTCTTCTCAGTTGTCCAATTGGCTACCATTTAGGCACTCTTTCTACACGGTATATTTTAAAAACTCAGGAAAAGTTTCAGAACACTAGGGTGAGAGCCCTGGCCTGCAGAATACCTTACAGATAATGGCAAAAAGTTTTGAGTCAGAATAGCAAAAATTTTCACGTAGTAAAAATCTGGTACACAAAAAGATGAGGGTGAGAGTCACTAACTCCTAGGAAGAAATGCAAAGAGTACTACTTCCTGATGCCATGGTCTGAAGCATGCCACGAGAGCTTCCCAACAGTACTATCAAATTTTCAGAGGCAGAAAGACAGCTAAAGCTGTAAGGCTCACTCCCAAGTCCACAAACTTTGGTTGTTGGGCAAATGACGGAAAGATCAACATAAAAGGTATACTATCACAAAGTCTTTGCTCTCATGGAAAGCATTCACTCAGTAAGGGAAGGAAAACAAGAAGAGAAGACGTTGTAGAGGAATTTCCCCCTAATTAATTGATTGGATAGTAAAGAAGACAAAAAGCCAATCACGGGGCAAAAAGGAGGAGGCGGCCCTTTCTGGTCAGAGAGAGGAAGAGAGGATGTATGAGGAAGAAATACCTTTTTTTTTTTTTTTTTTTTTTTTTTTTTTGCAGTGAGCTGGGGAGTAAGAGGAAACAAGATGTAGTCCCGGAACTCTTAGACCTGGTGGAGGCTTCCCCCACCTGAAGGTTTGCAACATAGAATAATAGTTCGTGAGTTTAGGACAATAGCTTCTGCACACAACAATTGTGTCATCTGTTTGATTTTAAACTAATATTGTCTGGTGTTTTCCATTCTCGGTGACTCAGTTGGGCCGGAGGGAGAGACCTTAGCTGGGGCAGAATTTGGCCAGGCTTTGGAATGAAGGTTGGGCAAGGACCGAGCTCCAGGGGAGAGGTAGCTGCTGTGGAGCACAGGCTGGTGAGAGCATGTCCTCAGCTGGCCACGAGGACCAAGAGAGTGATCTTGAAGCTCTGGAGAGGTAGATCCAGCACTTGTGGGAAAGGCACTGGCTAGGAGAAACATGGTCTCAGCCCTGGGGCAGGGAACAGACCTAGACCACCACTGTCGACACATAGCAGGATTAGCATGGATAGTTTTTATAACTACTACACGCTACAACACAGAGATAGATTCTGTACAAGCATCTATATAATTTATGATATAAACTCTGCACCTGTTTCCTTACAAAGGACCTCATGTGATGACAATGTAGACAGATTCCGTAGCTGTGCCCACATGAGGAACTATATACAGACAGACTCTCAACACCAGTGCCCACACAAGTGAGCATGTAGAGACCTACCCTGACTACATGTTTTCTTCACTTTTTTTCTTTTTCTTTTCTTTTTTTGTCTTTTATTTATTTGTTTTACACCCCAGATTTTATTCCCCACCCCATGGTCCACCCTCTGACTGTTCTACAATCCATACCTCCTCCCTACCCCCTGTCTCCATGTGTATGTTCCCACCATCCACCCCTCACCCAACCAGACCTCTAAACTCCCTGAGGCTGCCAGTCTCTTGAGGGTTAGGTGCATCTTCTCTGACTGAACCCAGACCTGGCAGTCCTCTGCTATGTGTGTTGGGGTGCACATATCAGCTGGTGTATGCTGCCTGGTTGGTGGTCCAGTGTTTGAGAGATCTCAAGGGTCCAGGTTAATTCAGACTGTTGGTCGTCCTACAGGGTTGCCCTCCTCCTCAGCTTATTCCAGCCTTTCCTAGTTCAACCACAGGGGTCAGCTGCTTCTGTCCATTGGTTGGGTGCAAATATCTGCATCTGACTCTTTCAGTGCTTGTTGGGTCTTCTGGAGTGCAGTCATGCTAGGCCCCTTTTTGTGAGCGCTCCATAGCCTCAGTAATAGTGTCAGGCCTTGGGCCCCTCCTTGAGCTGGATCCCACTTTGGAACTGTCACTGGACCTTCTTTTCCTCAAGATCCTCTCTATTTCCATCTCTGCCGTTTCAGACAGGAACAAGTATAGGTCAGAGTTTTGCCTGTGGGATGACAACCCTCTCCCTCACTTGATGCCCTCTACCTACTGCCAAGCATTTCATCTAAGTGCCCTTGCCTTCGAATCCTGAGAATCTATCACCTCCCTGGTCTCTGGGGCATTTTGGAGACTCCCAACCTTCTATTTTCTGAGGTTGCCTGTTTCCATTCTTTCTGCTGGCCCTCAAAGCTTCAGTCCTTTTTCATGACCCAATACCAAATCAGGTTCCCCTCTTGCTCTCTGCATCCACTTTCCCTCCCAGCTCCCTTGTTTCCTCCCCACTTGTGATTGCTTTCTTCTCTCTCCCAAAGAAACTCAAAGAAAAAAATCACATGATCATTTCCTTAGATGCAGAAAAAGCATTTGACAAAATACA
>JADRCD010171189.1:0-17844 GCA_019843815.1 Montemys delectorum
TTTTTTTTTTTACAGGTCCAAGAACTTCACTAGGGGAAAAAGGAGACTCAGCCAGGCTTTAGAGACTAGCATGCTTTGAAGGCTGTTAAACAATATTTAACTTGCACATTAGCTAACTATGCTGAACTGGTACCAATTAAATCCCTTCACACTGACAACCACAATAAAAGGATGTCTTGGAATAATAATCTGATTCAGACTACACTCATTCAGCTGCTTGTGAAGACTTTTGTATTCCTAATTACAAATGAAAAGAATAATAATGGTGTGCCAGTCTCATTAAGCTGAATGGGGACAACAACACTCCAAGACACACAACAAATTATAGTTTGCTGGAGATGGCTGGGGATGCTGGGAAAATATGGCATACAGAGCTGAGGGTACTGGGAGCTGGCTGCTAAGGGCATCCTGATGAAAGCAATGGATGCGAAGGCTATTGGATACTAGCCCCCCTCAAGGCAGTCATGTCTTTGGACTTAATATTCCATTGTGATGGTTACTGCCGATTGATAACTTGACAGGGATCTAGAATCACCTGGGAGCCCAAGCTTCTGAGCATGCTCATGGAGGGTTGTTTGAGGATGTTAACTGATGTAAAGAGATCCAACTTAGTTGTGGGTGGGACTATCCTTTGGGCCGGAGATTCTGGACCACATAGAACGGAAGAAAGAAGCTGAGGAGCTGAGCATTAGCGCACATACAGTCAGCTCTCCTACATTTGATGGGAGATACAGAGGAGATCAGCTGCCTCAGTCTCCTGCAGCTGTGTCTTCACCGCCATGATGGACTATGTCCTCAAACCCCGAGCCAGAATACACCCTTTGCCTCTTAAGTTGCTTTTGTTAGAGTGTTTTAGCTGAGCAAAAAGAAAAACTAAGACACTGGTCAGGTGGCTACTCCTAGAGCAATCCATTCCATCACTGTGTGTCAAGGGGCCTAATCAGCACACGCATGTTCACAGCCACTCCAGTGTCTCCTGAAGAACACTGAATGCTACACGCGCCCAAGGTAGTCGGGATTTGACAAGCGATTACTTCTTCAGGCTCCTTACACAGAGGAAAGGCACAGACATTTCCTCATGATCTCCTAACAGGTGCTGAAACAGGGCCTTTGAATCCCAATTCACTGGGCACATTTTTTTCCTTTTACATTCGGTGGTGTGTACAACTTTAAGAAATACAACTGGGCTGGTTTTAGGGCGGTAGAGTTGGGAGCAGGGAGCTAACCATTGTGTCCTTGGGATTCATTTTAACCTCAGCCAGCTGAATCAGGTTTTCTGAATAATTATAATTTCTTTTATTTTATTAAGAAAGAAATCCCTAACAAGTTGAAGTAAATTCAGGTCTATCTATATTTAGGGCTTTTTATAGAAATAATGGAGAGAAAATTGTGCTGAAGGTTTTGGCAAGTGAATTTACTTATTTTATTTGTTTCTTGTAATGGTTAGCGTTAATTTTCATCTTGACAAAATCACCTGGGAAGATCAGTCTCTGGTTAAACCCGGGGAGGGGATAGTATATTGATTACTTTACTTGATGTGGAAAGATTGACCTTATTTGTGGGCTGGACCATTCAGTTGGCATTCCTACACTCTATGAATGGAGAAGTGGAGCGGGGCGGGGGAGCACACACACATTCATTATGCTCATCTTGGGATATAACAACCAGTGGCTTCCAGGGGCTCCTGCTGATGGACTGCACCTCTGACCTATGAGCTCTATAAAATAAACCCTTTCTCTCTTATGTTGTGCTTATGATAAACTATGTTGGAATATTTTATCATAGCAGCAGGCAAGAAACTAAGACAGTTTTATATGTGAAGTGTCAGATTTTTAAAAATGTTCCATTTCAGAAAGCCACCACCCTGTATTTATAAACAGTAGACTCCTGCATTAGTTGTGTCTTGAGATCATTTTATAAAGGGATATTCTTTTTTTTATTAGATATTTTCTTTATTTACATGTAAATTTTTCCTTTCCCAGGTTCCCCTTCAAAAAACAAACAAACAAACAAAAACAACAAGAACAAACCCCTTTTGCCTCCTCCCCTCCCCATGCCTGCCACCCCACCCTCTTCCACTTATTGGCCCTGGCATTCCCCTACACTGGGGCACAAAACCTTCACAAGGCCGAGGTCCTTTCCTCCTATTGATGATTGAATTGTCAATCCTCTACTATACACATGCTGCCAGAACATTCAGTCCCACCCTGTATAGTCCTTGATTGGTGGTTGGGTTCCTGGGAGCTCTGAGGGTACTAGTTAGTAATTGTTGTTCATCCTAAGGGGCTGCAAACCCTTCAGCTCCATAGAACCTTTCTCTAACTCCTTCATTGGGGGCCGTGTACTCAATCAATGAATGGCTGTGAGCCTCTACATCTGTATTAGTCAGGTATTGTCAGAGCCTCTCAGGAGATAGCTATATGCTTGTCCTTCCTTCAGTCTCTGCTCCATAGTTAATCTCTGCCACTCCTTCTGTGGGTATTTGATTCCCCTTTTTAAGAAGGAATGGAATGTCCACCTTTTGGTCTTCCTTCTTCTTAGGTTTCTTGTGGTTTGTGTGTCGTTCTTCCTGTATTCCAAACTTCTGGGCTAATAACCACTTATCAGAGAGAATTGATTCTCTCCTTAGGAAAATAAGTATTCGTTCCCAGTGTCACCTCCATTTATGTAACAGAAGCACACACTCATCTTCAGCTCAGACTGTACTCCTTTGCAAACACCCATGTTTTCTCCACAGTGTGGCTCGGAGACCCCAGAAACAGTGTGGCTTCCTGTTTCTACTTGTTTTCCTTTTGTGGTACTTGGCATCAAATCCTGGACCTTGTCAATGACAAGCAAGGACACCATCAATTATGCTAGCCCCAAGCCCAGGCCCAAACTACTTGTTTTAGTTTAGCATTCGTGATGGTTTATACTATCAGCTTGACAGGATCTATCATCACCACAGACACAAGCTTCTGAGCATGTCATCTGGATCAGACTAGGCTCTGGGCATGAATATAAGAGGTTATTGAAGAGTAGGTTAATTAAGGTGACAGGATCCACCTTAAAATGGGCAGCACCATCCTATGGTGGGGGTCTCAGACTGAATACAATGGAGACATCGAGCTGAATACCAGCATTCATCTCTCTGCTTCCTGACTGTGGATGTCACATGAGCAGTTGCCTCACATTCTTGCTGCCACACACTCCCCACCATGATAGACCTGTGACCTTTGAGCCAGAATTAAACCCTTTCTCCTGAAGTTGCTTTTATCAGCCATTATGTTACGGCAACAGGAAAAGTCACTAATATAACATCTAACCTCTTTGAGAAAAAAGTTCCACCTCCTATGCCATAGGGCAGTGGTTCTCAACCTTCCCAATGCTACGATCCTCTTTTTTTTTTTTTTGCTTTTGTTTTTGTTTTTTGTTTTTATCGAGACAGGGTTTCTCTGTGTCACCCTGGCTGTCCTGGAACTCACTCTGTAGACCAGGCTGGCCTCGAACTCAGAAATCTACCTGCCTATGCCTCCCAAGTGCTGGGATTAAAGGCGTGCGCCACCACCGCCCAGCTACGATCCTTTAATATAGTTCCTCATTTTGTGGAGATCCCCAACCATAAAGTTCTTTCATCACTACCTTAAAGCTGTAATTTTGCTACTGTTATGAATCGTAATGTAGATATGTATATATCACTTCAACCCTGAAGGGGTTGTCACCCACAGATTGAGAACTTTTGCCATCGTGGGCCAAATAAGACAAGGCCTCTAGAAATGTACCAAGAGAGTACATCAAAGTGAGAGATAATCAAGCAACATATGGATGTTTACCTATCACGTGGCTCTGGAGCGCAGCATCAGCAACTCTGTCTTCTTCATCTTCTTGTACATCTTCATCGACCTCTGCTCCCTGCAGTAAGAAGATACTAGACGTTTTTATTCATTATTCTACAACAATCTTTTGTAATGTTCATAATAATAGCAATTCTATAATAAGAGGAGTGTTGAATGTATACACCTGTGTGGGAATATAATGTATGTGTGTATACTTTATTCTACTTTGCCTTTATCATCTGGCTTCATTACAGGTTTTAATTAAGAGAGCCCATTTCCAGAATTACAACCCCAGCTCTGAACTGCAGGACTCACAGGGTCCCTGGTTCTATGTGTGATTTCAAGATTAACTGCTTTGGTTTTAAAACTTTATAATGGAGCCATTCACACCAGGGTATTAGGAAACATTAACGTCTAAGGAGCTATAACTCCTCGTGAGTCACAGACTTTTGCTATAAGTTATTTTAATAAGAATAAGGGACTATTCTTGAACCGTATTTAGATCTCATGACCCTTTCCTAGAATATAACTCTCTCTAAGAAAGTGTCTTTTTTTTTTCTTCATTCTTTCCCTAATGGAACAAGAAGACTGTGTTGTGTGCTCAGTAAGCTAGACTGGCAAGACACATTTGCAAGTGTCATGTTAAAAACATTTCTTCCCGTCTGGGGATGTTGATGAGTTGGTAGAGGGCTTATCTAGCATGTGTGAAGCCCTTGGTTCAACCCCTAGCTCCACATAAACCAGGCCTGATGGAATATTCATAAAATCCAAGCCCTCATAAGGTAGAGACATGACCATAAAAGTTCAAGGTCATCCTCAGCTACATAATGAATTTGAGCCTAGCCTAAGCTATCGGTGACCCTGCCTGGAAAAATAAAGTTCTTTGTCCCTTCAAGCTGAAATACTCCAGTTCCAGATAGCAATGCCTCAAAAGGAATGTTAGAGAGAGTCCCATCAAGTCTTGTTATCTTGTAGATGGAGATTCTGAGGGTTGGACCTTCCTTAAGCTCATCATGCATGTCTTAAGGAGAAATACCAGCTTTCTAATTTAACAGTGGGGCACCATGGACATCAACAACACCAATCATAAAAACAGCTGACTGGTTTGGAGAGCTGGATCACTCAGTAAGGTGCTTGACATAAAAGCACGATGGCTTGGGTTCGATCCTTCAGCACCCGTGTGAAACAAAGCCACGTGTGCTGGTACAGGGTTTTGACATGTAATTCCATCACCAAGGAAATGAAACAGGAAGATCCCAGGGGCTCGCTGCCCAACCACCCTACACCAGTCAAAGATCCTGTCTTTAGAACAACGCAAAGTCCCTAAGGAGGGTCAACTAAGGTCTTTTATAACATGCTCACACGAAATGCATGTGGCTCTTCCTCCCTAGAACACACAAATAAACAAAACTAGCCAGCGCTTGCACTGGCTGCGCCAGAAGCTGGGCAATAGCTTTACACATAGGCCTGACATGCTTGACCTGATGCCAGGGAATGGTGCTGCCTCCAACACTCCTGGGTTCAGAAAGGAAGAACCCTGAAACGGCGGGGATGATACATCTTCATCAAAATGGAGGAGCTGAGATTCGAACTAGAAAAAAGCCAGGCTGTAGGCTGGTATCCATTTACAGGGATCTTCATGGTTCTCAGATTTCTATGGCATTACATCTGTGTGGACATGGTCTCAATATCAAGGCAGCAAGGTCCTCAAGGAAATGCCCGCCCCACAACAGCTCCTATAAGCTATGTCACAGCTGCTCACCTGGGCAGCCGACAGCTACAGCAGGAACAACGCAATGCTGCTGGGGGATCTGCCCCGGGGCTCAGGCTGAATGGGATACAAACATTATCTTACACCCAAATCGCCATGTGTTTGCATGCTGAACTGGGGGGCTAGATTTAGCTTTCTCCTTTTTTTCCCCCCTCCTAGTTTTCAACACTTCTTGGGATTAAAAACAACTATTTACACTTTATGACTATGGTACACATGGCTTCTGGATTCACCCAAGGCTTATGGTATTGGTAGCCCCAATGGATCTGAAAGGTCTTCCTGTGGAAGTACAAGCTGAGGGGAGGGTAGTATCAGAGAACGGCATACTCTTCTACCTCTCTACACAAACAGATTTTAATGCACAGTGAGGATATGTTATTTAAAACTATTTGAGTATGAAAATCAGGGACCTATTTTATTTTGGCAACAGATTCTCTTCCTAATTATATTTTCATGGGCTCCAGTCTAAATTAATTTTCACTCTGGATCATGCAGCAGGTGGGATGTGGGAACATTCCTGGGAGGTGAGAAAACTCTTGGTCAAGATGGGGAATTTGCCAAAGATAGTGCAAGGTGGGCTTCTGGCTAACAACTGTAGGCAAGGTTTCTGGTGTCAATCAGTTTCTTCTTTGTATCGGTGGTAGTGTTAGAGTTAGTGTGTGTGTGTGTGTGTGTGTGTGTATGTATGTGTGTGTGTGCGTGTGAGCACGTATGTGTGCACATACATGTGAATGCATGTATACTCATGAATGGAAGTGCAAATGTCATATGTGGAGGCCAGAGGTCAACCTCAGCTCAGGTGCCCTTCCTCAGTTGCTGACCACCCTTTTATTTTTTTATGATAGGGTCTCTCAGTGGCCTGGAATTTACTGACTAGGCGAGGCTGGCCAGCCAACTGTCTCTGCCTTCCCAGGGTTGGGATTACGGGTGCATGCCACCATGCGTTAGGTATCTTATGTGGGTGGTGGGGATTGCACTTGGGTCTTTGAGCAAGTCACAGGCTGAGCTGCCTTTCGGGTCCCAAGGGGTAGCATCTTCATCTTCTAACTATGTATCTTTAACCCATGTGGGTGGTGGGGCTCAAGGGGCGCTTTACATATCAGCTTGCAGTCTGGGGCCACTAAATGTAGATCAGTTAGCCTTCATCATGACTACCTCAAACTACCAGAAGGGCAGGAGGAAACGAGTTTTCAAAAGTCATAATAGGTAAGAGTAAGACTACAGCCTACTAGGACAGATAGAGACATGTGATTTCTCAACTTAACTCTATATTTAGGGAGCTCCTAGTTTGGAATTCTGTACTTCCATCCCCTCTGAATGACTCTAACCCTATGGGCTTCTGAAGTAAATGCCATTTTTTTAAACTAAAATCAACTCAAGGGCCAGGAAGAATGTCGTGTCATGAAAGTGTGAGGGAGAGTGAGGGAGAGGCAGAGGGAGAGGGGAAGACACCCAAAAGACCATGATTCTGGGGATGGAGAATGAGTGAGCTGAAATCTTTGGTTATTTCATGTCTTAGAAAACTTAGCAAAAGGAAGGCTGCTTATTTGCATCAAAACAACATTTGGAATGGAATCATTCAATTAACGATGCTGAAATTATTACATTTTGTAGGACTTAATAAGATGATAACCATTTGTGTAATTATGGTAGTATTTTTGGCTATTTCATCTCTGCAGTCCCATCTTAATGGGATGTTATTTGATGATTTTTTTTTATTAGCAGATGTGATTTTCTTCAGAAGAGGTGACACTTGGGAGAGAGAATGGCATCATTTATATTAACACACAGCATTAAAATGGCCATCTCCCTCCTATGCCACATGGAGGTGTGTCATCCCTTTAACTTTGTTAATGATTTTTATTTTTGTCTTGAGGCCTGGAGCTGTCTTTCTTTAAGATTGTTATTCAGAAAATAATCTCCACTCACAGGAAGGAACAACTTGAAGCTGACAGCATGCAGAGCACACCCAGGCTAATCTTTCTAGGGGAGGTCTCCCCTACCCTTCATTTAAACACATAAAACCATTCCAAGCACCAAGTAACATGGCCGCTGGTCTAAATTACACAAAAAAATTAGAGCTAAGTGGCCTACAGATGATGGCAGATGTGGGGACGTAAGCCTTTAATTAAAGTTCTATAGAGAGAAACGGATTTATTTTGGTGCAGCATTGCTGGTACTTTTACACATTTTGTCTTAACTATACTAAAAAGGACTATGCAGTTACTGGTGAGTTAAGTGATTTGCGACATAAAGGGATTTGAGGTATATGTAAAACATATACGGAAACAACCTTTCTATTATGATTACCAGCGATCCTTAGTTTAAATTGTCAGCTTGACACATCCTAGAATCATCTGGAAGGAGAGAGAGTCTCAGTGTGGGGTTATTAACACTGGATGGGCCTGTGGTGTGTCTGTGGGGATTGTCTTAAGGAAGATAATGTATAGAGAAAGATGGAGCCCACTGTGGGCCGTAACGTTACCTAGGTTACCTGTGGGTACCAAACTGTATACGAGCGGAGGAATTAAGCTGAGCAGAAGCAGGTAATCAAGAAAGCACACATGAATCCATTTCTCTTGGCCCTCACCCACAGACGTGATGTGCCTAGCTGTCTGAAGTTTCTGCCTCAACTTCCTTCCAAAACAGTGGCCCAGGACCTGGACTCGTGAGCTACTATAAGCCCATTCTCCACTAAGTTGCCTTTTTGTCAGAATATTTTTATCACAGCCACTGGAAGGAAATAAAAACAATCACTAAATATTAAAATGGTATAAAAATGTCTTGGGCTCTTGGGAATAAGTGTAATTTTCTTGTCTGAAGACCTAAGCCTGGTGGCACATTGTGTTAGGGAGTTTGAGAGAAGTGCTTTTAGGGTTTAGACTATATGTCAGGGGTAGTAGGTAGGTTCTTTGCCGTGTGTGTGTGTGTGTGTGTGTGTGTGTGTGTGTGTGTGTGTGCCGCTCCCAGATTCAACACCAAGTACTGCCTGGCAAAAAGAAGAAAACCCTTGACTTACTGTTGCCTTCACAATGAAGCAGTGTTTGCATTCAGGATGATGCTGAGACGTCAATGATGTTATCTATCACTATTGTTTCCGACTAAACAACTACTATAAGGAAATTTCTTCACAACATACTTTAAAATAAGCAGACGGCAAAATTTACCTTGAGCCCCAGGGAAAGAGAATTCCCTTAAACTCTGAATTTTAAGAGGTTCAAGGGTATTCACAATAATGAGCAATGGTATGAGAATGCGTTTTGTTTTGCATCTAATCTCCTACCTGAGATGATAATGCGTGATAAATATGCTTTCTCTGCTATTTCTTACTATCTCAGAGGACACAAAAGCACAGTCCTCCTGAACTCAGTAATCTTAGCCCAATTCACAAAAGTGAGGAAACAAATAACAACATCACAGTTTAAAAAAAAAAATGGAGCCGGGGAGACAGCTTGGCAGGCAGGAGTGCTTGCTCTGTGAGCATACCGACCAGGGTTCAGATGTTCGGAACCCACCAACACACAGACATGGCAGGATGAACTTGCAAACCCAGTGTGCCTGAGACAATATAGGAGGTGGAGACAGGGGAATTCCCAGAAGGCAGCCTAGACTATACAACAGCAAACAAGAGACCCTGCCTAAAACAAGATGGAAGCCGAGGTCCAACGTCTGAATCCACACAGACACGTTCACAGCTGGCCATCTATCCAGGTTAATAATACTTCTTTATACTGAAAGCCTTCACAGTGTGACGGATTTCCTCTCTCAGCTAAGGAGAAAAATTAGCATATCCCTAGTGATTGTGTAAACTTGGGTCGGTTAGGTAATCCATGTACTTCGCAGGAAGCTGTGAGAGTGTTTCTCGCAGATACAGTGGGAAGAGCAGAGGTTCTTCCTCTTATCCCATGGAAGACTTCAGATGACGAAGGAAAGCATGTTAAATTACTTTAGCATTAGGCTGTAATAAGAAAGCGAAAATGAAATTGTAAAAGCTCAACATAGGCTCTTTTTTGTTTTTCTGGTCCTTCTGTACAGTGAAGATATACCCTAAGCTGTCAGAGTCATATTAAATGGGGCATAGTTAAATGGAGTGCCTGTGATAAGGGGCTCGGCTGGGCTATCAAAGCCTTCCATCAGTAGGATTGAATTTCCAGCATATTGCACGCTTCTCCACGCTCCTTCTCCCTTTTTCCTTTCAGTGACACTACAAGGGCAGCTTCAGCTATGCTTATAATTTGTGGTTTTATAATGCAAGGGACATCCATGTTTTCAAAGAGGTATGATGTCATATGAGCCAAGAGCTAAAATGGGGTGGGGGTGGGGCGGGGAGAAACCCTGCAATGAAGAGAGTTAGCTTGAAAGAAAGACCTTAGAACTCTTTGGAGCCCAGTCCTATCCGAGGAGAAACATTTCCAATGGGTGTTTGCCTCAGATGTATTTGTGAAACCCCACCCTGGGGATGGTGCCTCTTCATCAGCTTGTAAACACCAATCAGGACTGCTGCTACAATCTGTTCTCTTCAAACACCCACCTTCCCCCTAGATGCCGTCACCTCTCATTTCAAATTGTTCCCCAGACACAGGCTAGTATATCTTGTATTTCTTACTCTATTAAAGTATGAAGATACAGAAAGAATACTTTCTCTGTGTGGACACAGGGGCACATTTGTAGTAGGGACACATGCGTGTGTGCAGCCAGATCTCAATGTCACCTGTCTTCCTCAAGCACTTTCCAGTTTATGGTGTGCCTGTTGGGGGTGGTGGGGGTGTATGTGTAAGTTTGTGTGGATGTGCGCATGCACACATGGCTGCACATTCACGTAAGACAGATAATGATGTCAGATGTTTTCCTTAGTCAGTCTCCTCCTTACTGAATGAGAGAAGGTCTCTCGGTGAACCTGGAGCTCACTGAAGGTGGTAGATTTGGTGACCAGTGATCTGGAGTCTCCTGCCTCCACCTCCTCGGTGCCTAAACTTATAGTAGCATGCCGCCGTGACTAGATTTTTACTAGGTACTAGGGATCCAAACTTAGACTGTCATGCTTGTATGGCAAAAATAATCTCCCCAGATAAAACCATTTTGTATTGAAAATATTTTGTTGCTTTTAAGTACTTTATGTAGCTCACTACTCTCTGCCTATGTAGTACTACCTACTATGTGCAGCTCTCACAAAAAATAAACAGCACCTAAAACATCAAACTAGCCGATGCGTTCGTAACTCATCTGGCATTTTCATATCTCCAACCCCATTCCTCTTTTGTTGCTGTTGATGCTAGAATCACTGGGTATCATTCTAAGATGATCTTGGTGCAACCCTTGCTGGCAATGTACAGAGATTGTCGCACTGTCTGAAAATAGACCCAACTTGAACAGTATTCCCAGAGGGAACCACACCCACACAAGGCCTAGCTGCCACCGTCAGCAGTCGTCACCTGTGTTTCTCCTTCAAAACACTCTTCTCTCTGCTTACGCAGATGGCTCAGTAGCTAAAATGCTTGCCATCTAAGGGTGGGGACCTGAGTTTAGATACCCAGTATCCATATAAAGATGGGCATAATACTGTACGTCTGTAACCTCAGTGAGATTCAGTGGGGCACAGATACAGGAGAACCATGGAATTGTGTAGGGCAGCTAGCTTGCCCTACGCAGCCATGAACAGAAGATCCTTTCTCAGGCGTGGTAGACAGGAGGAATGACAGTGGAGGTTGTCCTCTGACCTCCACACATGGCTAAGCATATGAGACAATGCCATTCACACATAAATGTACACAGAGGAGGAGAGGAAAAGAGGGGAAAGGGAGAAGGAAGAGGGGGGGGGGGGGAAAGAGGGAGCAAATAGGGAGGGAGGGAGGGAAGAGAGATTTATATAAAAAAGCATAGTCTACGTATTAGAAACACAGTCTTTTCTCAGAATGCCACCACTTCACTTTACCAAAAGATCCAGAATCAAGTGTTCTCTAGCCAGCATGGAGAAGTGCTTACCAAGGATTCTCTTGGTTTTTCCATATCCACTTTGGTTTTGATGTTTTTCTTTTGACTTCCTTGAGTGCTCACAGAGCCGCTGGCGAAACAGGAGCCCTGGGAGGTGCCCTCTAAGGCGCTCCTGCAGGAAACACCCTTTGATCCACTCTCGGTCTGTAGAGCAGTTCTCTTATCAACTCTGCAGGTAGAAAGTGATTCCTCTGATAAATTACAACGGGGCCGTTTTCAATCGCACTCTCCTTCCAGCCCTTTAATGTTTAAGGTAACCTCAGTGTGGTTCTTTGTCTTCAAACCTTTCAGTGATAAGTGTTGCTCTTTGGCCTTGAGCAAAAATATCTTCAAATATTTCACTAGTGTGTCAATTTAGATTTGCAAAGATAGTAACTTATTTCATTATACTGTTTATTAAATGTGCACACATACAAACAGGTTTGTGTGCATTGGTGTGTGTGTGTGTGTGTGTGTGTGTGTGTGTATGTGTGTGTGTGTAAAGTATAGGATGTCTTCTTGTATGTCATTCCTTAGGTGTTTGTGACATAGAATAATTCATTGGCCAGGAACTCCCAAGTAGGCTATGCTGGCTGGCCAGAGAAGCCAAAGGCTCTGTCTGTCTCTTTGGACTCTGCAATGGGAGTACAAGTCTGTGCCACCATGCTTGGCTTTTGTTTATGTGCGTTCTGAAGACGGAGTTTAGCTCTTCATGCTTGTAAGGCCAGCACATTACTGACTGAGCCATCTCCCCATATCCTCTATTTTATTTTTATAATTGCTTTTGGGGAGGGACAGAATATAAAACGCCAAAGGGTGATTGCTAAATACATTTCTGGCTTAAGATCGGCAGGAAAAGTAATTACTTCTGGAAAGTTCTAAGTATACATTTGCTCAGCGCGATCAATGAAATCGGCATGCTTTCAAACGTGTGTGTAATTTTCTTCCATTTCATGCAATGTGGGTATATTCATGGTTCCTGGTGTGGGTTGAATTGCTATCAACCTGGATGTAACTCACTATTCTTTAATTTCAAAGACCATTGGCTTGGTTAAGAAAGGAACATGAACTAAATTATCATTTTATTGCTAACTTTTATTTCACTGTTTAAATTATAGCTAATGTATAAGAGATTATATTCTCTGAGTGTGCGGAGACTGTGCTTGGCTGGTATTTAATGATCAGGAAGTAAACAGTCCTCCTTGGGTTGGGGGAGCAGGGACCCCTCTCCATTGCCCTTCTCTGTTCTCATGTGTGTTACCTGTTCAGAAGTTCTGTCATGAAGGAATCTTTTGTTGGGCACCCAGCAGGGCTGGGGGCACTCCTTGCCTCCAACTTCATTTGGTTATAAATGTCTTGGGATGCTTTCAGACTCTCGGTGCTTTGCAAACCATCGTCTGGACTCTGACTCTTTTTGGTACCTCTACTCAGTTCGTTTTCTATCCTCGATTGTACTTCAGCTTTCTTCTTTTCTTTTTTCCTCTCGGATTTCAGCTTTGTATCCTTCTTTTCCACTTTACTCTTGGAAGCTTCCATTCTCCTGCTACTAAGGGCTGGAAGCCTGCTCTTTCGGAAACCAAACCAGCTGGTGAATGTAGGCCCTGCCCTGGGCTTCACTTCCACAGAGGCAGACTTTGTCTGTACTTGGCCCTTTTCCACGTTCTCCTGAATGCACAACATGACCTTTTCTTCGATGGAGGGTGAGAGGGGGGCTTCTGGGCTCACGACACTATTTCCAGTTGGAGAAGCATCTGGATGCCTTCCAGAAGTTTCTAGCTTAGATATCCCACTTGTTTCCAAATTGCCTGGACGCTGCATCCTCTCTGGAACTTGCAGGGATTGAGGGCAGTCTGAGAGAGTAGATAGATGCCTATGGTGGTCACTGCTAGATTGCTCATGTACCCCTCTCCCAGGACAGTCTTCCCGAGTAGAGAACTGTTGGTCTTCCACTTCAGGAGTGAGGAGTCCTTCTGGCCTTGTGAGTATCCTCACAGGTAACTTGCTTGGGCTTCCATGCTGGCTGCTAGAACTACCTGTGCTACAGAGAGAGCCCTGCCTGGAAAAGGGGTTTCCCAGGGGCCTTCCAGCATTGGGCAGATTATCAGATGTTGAGACAGAGGGGTTCTTACTTGGGGATCCTTCCATTGAGATATTCTGTCTGGTGAGGGAATTGCCTCTCTCAGCCGTGTTGGTAATAATCTGAGTTCGAATCTTGCCTGGCCCTTCTGTTGGGGGTGTGGAGGGCTTCTCTCCCAAGTGGATGCTGAAGCTCTGACTTCGAGCTTTGGCTCCGTTCATACCTAGAGCGGGCTTCAGGTGTGGCTTGCTGGAGGAAAAGGATCTTTTTATGGCTCTGCTGTCCACCCCATCTCTTCCGTCGTCTCTGGAGCTGCTGCCTTCCGACGACTCTGGCATTGTTGGCTCTAAGGCAAGTCCTCTAGCTAGACTGTCTGGACCGCTCAGTCCTAGCAAGGCTGTAGTTCCCTCATCTCTTGAGGTCTCCAGACTTGCAGGCTCATTGGAGTCCTCAGGATTAGACTTGTTCACTGTGATGGAACTTCGAGACGCTTCATTTAAACTATCCTTTTCTTGTTTCCCTGGTACCATGGAAGTTTTCCTGAGCAACTGAGGAGACCTCAGGAGAACTTTGAGCCCTATGGGGAGGCGAGTTTTCAGTCCTTTCTCGGGAGGGTTTTGGCCACCTTGTGAGGTGCCCTGGTTTCTACAGAATGAGGAAGAGGAGGGTGGACTATTAATCTGAGGTGTCAAGGACTCATTCGCCCCTGAGAAGGGAGGCCTGTGGGGCATCACAGTGCTGTCACTCAACTGTCCTTGTCTCCTTGGAGACAGGCTTTTACAGGATGTCACCTCTAGCAGTTCACAGCTTGAGGGACCAGCCTTGGGCGTCTGTAGGTCCGCATCCATGTGGGTGGTTCCAAGTGCATGGTGAGGGGGAGGTTTAGGGAGGCCTCGTTTTGGAGAGACCTTTGGAGGCCCTGGAGCTATCACGGCGAATGGGCTAGATGACGTGTGCTCAGGGTACCGGGTATGTACCACTGCTTGGGTCGAGGGAAGAGCTGGAGGGAAGGCAGACTTTGTAGAGGGCACAGACAGTTTCTTCTTCGGCATTTCTGATATAGCTGGACTGGAGGAGACAAGAGGAGCAGAGGATCCTTTCGACAGCGAGGATTTCAACCCTGGACTTAGGGTGCCTCCAGGGACCTGAGTTTCAGGTTTGGCAGGTGATGGTGGTGGTGGATAGTCATAACTGGGTCTGACCAGGAGGGACACTGACCTACCTGGAGGGGTTGGAGGGGAGGGAGACCTCAATCTTGTCTGTGGCTCAAAGCCACAGCCTTGGGCCCTCATGGGGGATTCGCCACTGTCACTTCTCCCCATGAGATGCCGTGATTGGGTCCCCGCAGTCTGACTCTTGGGGCACTGAACCCAATTCTTCTTATTGGAAAGTTTGGGGATGTGAGGAAGCTGGGTGGCGTGTTTTGGAATGTGTGATTCTGGTTGCACATCACAGAGAGAACCAGGGCTCTCTGCCTTTATACATGGTGAGAGTATTCCCGTAGGGGATGCTGGTGTCTTTTTGAGAGTCACTAGGGCACTGGAGGGGACTGGCGTGGTGGGCATAGGCTCCACTAGTTTGGATTTCTGAGGTGAAGGCTTGCCTCTGGAAGGAATTTTTGTCAGGCCTTGCTTTGTGTAGCCACCCATGTTTGCAACAGGTCTAGAATTACTACTCTGCCAGGCTACCCCTTGTGTCGGTTTGGCAAGCTTTGGTCGTGGGGAACTCTGAGTTACTATAGTCTGAGAGCTGAAGGAGTCTCTCGGAGTTGTGAGGACACTGTGTTCATCTTTTGGAATGTTTTTCTCAGTCTCCTCTTCAGGTGTCTTCAGAAAAGGATAGTCTCTTGCAGTAGCTCCTGCCTGTAAATGAGTAATTCCCTGAGGTGAAAGTTCAGTGAGTTCTTCTGATGGCCCAGCAGAGGCTGAGCTGATGGAAATTTCATCCCTGGTGACAGTGACAACTCCAGCCTGATGAGAGCTGAATTCCACTGGCTCTCCATTTTCTGCATCAAATATGACCATGACACGTTCTTCTGAAGAGGTCCTCTTGACAACTCTTTGCTGCTTGATGAAGCCGAATGCCTTTGGGCTAGTCTCTAAGTGGGTGGGACATTCTTCTTCCCCTACATCACAAGAGCCACATTCAGACTTTCCGAATCCCACCTCTAGGTTTTCCATGGACTTGTCAGTGTCCCCAGTCAAGGACAGGTCTGAAGGGCATCTCTCATCGCTGCTCTCTATGTGTAGCTCATTTAGGGTTTCATTGTCGTCAGTATCTGAAAGTTGAAGGTTCAGAGGCACACGGCCAGGACCTTGGCTGTGTGGGTCCCTGTCTCTTTGCACCCAGGGCAGATGAATGCTGGGGCATAGCTTCCTCTCCAAGGGGCAGTGGCTAGCACAACGAGCTAGCTTTTCAGGCATTTCTCTGGTATACACTGAGGCTGTACCCTCTGCAAAGTATTTTCTATGTGGCTCCCAGTTAAATAGACTGTCTGAAATACTGTGTGTCAATTTACTGCCCTGTATCCTGCAGCTCTGGCTTGGAAGTGCGAGTGGCAAGGCTGGGCATGGGGAGTCTTCCTGTGCATCGTCATGAGAATTTGCATCGTAGATGAAGGTCTGATGGAGATTCTGGCAGGGGAGCCCCACGCCAGGCGGTTGGCAGGGCGGATCCTCCTTGAGGCTGCTGTTTTTAATTCCTGGCGAATAGATCCCTTCGTTGGAGTTCATGCAGTCTTTATAGCCCCATTTGCTTATCACCGATGATGGTGACTCAAGGAACACTTTCCGCTTCTGTAGCTGCCTCAGCCCTTCCAAAATGTGGCTTTCTTTGATACGAGTTGGAGGTAGTTCATCTGCAGGGCTGGCGAAGCCACTTGGGAGCGAAGAATCGATACTCGGTCTTTTACCCCAGAGCCGCGATGGTTGCTAGGAAAGAAAAAATAGAGATATGAGACATGAATTGAACCAAACGGATCTCAAATAAACAAAGGAAAAGCCCCTCAGTAGATTTATTTTGTATAAATGGGTGATAAGTATTCACATATAAACAATTTGTACAAGGCTAACGAGGCAGTAAGCATTGACTCCGCAAGACCCTGTGCTAAGTGGCATGGTGAAATAGAGACATGAAATGTAAGAACTATTTCTTTAAGAGTGGAAAACCCAACTGGAGCGAGGAGCTGTTAGTACAGCTAACTATGTGTCAAGAAAATACATATGAGAAGTAGAAAAGGGTGGCTAGTGTAGAGCTTCATAGGGGAGACTCATGGGTTTATCTGGAGATAGTGACAGGTATAAAGGAAAGACATTTGAATTTTTTTTTTAAACTTACTATTCCTTGAAAGACTTACAAACTTACCTAGATTTCTAGGTGAGGGAAATGTCTTCCAGGTGGAAGAAACAGAATGGTTAGAGATGCAAGTCAAGAAGGTGTGCTGGAGTTTCACTTACGGAACGGGCAGAGGACAACACAGCCTCAACTTCAGAGAGTCAAGGCCAAGCAGAGGGAGGGGCTGAGAGAGGAAAGCGATTCAGTCCACCAATCTAACGATCAGTAGCTCTTTGTTTTCGTGAGTGTCTAAGAAAGGTTTCTGAAGTTATCATGTGCACCTGCATATCTGTGCGTGCATATTTACAAGAATAACTGGGCATTCGCAGTGGCATCCCTGTGGTAGCTACTCTTCCACTGAGGTTGGCGGCTCAGTTTCTTGCCCTTGCGCTTTCCCAAAGGCCAGCCTTCCAAAAGTGGATGGGAAATGAAAGCTGGGGTTTCCCACATTTTTGTTTTTCACAGAATGGATAACAAGGAGCAGAGAAGCAGAGGAGAGAAGTAATGTACCTTGAGGGCCTGCCAGCTACCAACCACTGGCGTAGTGGTTTAACTGTATCTTTAGACCGCCATGAGAGAGACACCACAGTCCTTTTCCTTTGCTGTGGGACTCTGTAGTCCAACAAGCCTACTCTGTGGCAGGTCTCAGAGAGAGGAGATTTGGACAAACATTTGGACTCATGTCTTTTCTTTTTCCGAAACTTGCTACAAACCTGTGAAATTGGTTACCATTCCAAAGTGGCTAGAGTGGAATATGAACTTGGGCTGCCAGCTCTCCAGTCCAGTCTTAATCTGGATGCTGTACTGCTGTGGAGAGCTTAACTTGAAGTCTCCTTTCTGTCTGCACTATTTGGTGCTAAAAAAAGAAAAAAAAAAAA
>JADRCD010171191.1:0-13206 GCA_019843815.1 Montemys delectorum
AAAAAAAAAAAAAAAAAAAAAATGCCTTTCAGACATGGAAAAATACCTGAGTCAGGAACTCCAGCCATGGCTGCACCTGATAATCAGAACCCACTAACATCATTCACTCAAGATACCCAGACACAGTCCTAGAACCCCAAGACATTCAGTGCATAGTATATAATCAGAGATCAAGAGCAAAGCAGTGCTGTGCATTGTAGTTATGAGCTTAGAGTGTGGATGCTGTCTGATGACCCTCAGCATAACTTTTGCTGTACCAAGGAGCTTACCTACCTTCTTGCTTGTGACAAAAGGTTTATTTTCTCTCACAGTGCAAGGGTCTAGTCCACTGTGACAAGAAGGTCCTGGTGGGAGGAGCTTGAGGCAATGGGTCAGGGCGCATCTGCAGTCAGGAAGCAGAGAGCAGTGAATGCTCCCACTTAGGTAAGTCCCTCCTTTTTAGGCCATCCAGGACTCAAGCAGAGGAATTGTGCTGCCCTCTTAAGGGAGGGTCTTCATACCTCAGCTAGCCTAATCAAGACAGTCCCACATAGGTACAGCCAGAGTTTCATCTAGAGAATCCGTCACAGATGTCCCTGAAGGCTAATCTCCTACATTATTCTGTCAAGTTGACAATATTAGTCATGGCTTGTGTGTGTAGGAGTCCTAAAAGCTCCGCAGGGGATCTTGTTCCTGTATCTCCTCAACCGAGTTTGTTTCCAGTTTAGAATGGTTGGTATAAGGAGGGGTCATGGTGCGTATTTTCTTTTTTCTTTTTTCTTTTATTTTTTCCCAAGACAGCTGTTCTAGAACTCGATTTGTAGACTAGGCTGGCCTCTGCCTCCCAAGTGCTAAGTGTGTGCCAACACTGCCCAGCTGAGCATTTTCTAACATGAGACTTTCAGACTGGATGCAATGAGTGACATATTTAATTCTGACATTCAAGAAGCAGAGACCAGTGGATCTTTATGAGTCCAAGGCTATCCTGGTCTACTTAGCAAGTTCTAGGCCTGCCAGGGCTACATAGTGAGACCCTATATTTGAAAACAAAAACAAAAGCAAAGACAAAAAAACAGGCACAGTTAATATCATCGCATAGAAGATCTACATAAAAGTCCTTATATCAAGTCAGCTTCTACTACTGAAGTTACATTTAGAATATTTGGCTCAAAAGAATAATGGCAATATGGAAACAAAATGTGGTGTCTTGCCAGGCAGAGGTAGGCGGATTTCTGAGTTCGAGGCCAGCCTGGTCTACAGAATGAGTTCCAGGATAGCCAGGGCTACACAGAGAAACCCTGTCTCAGAAAAAAAAAATTGTGGTGTCTTTGAGAGCAACAGAGTCTTTTTTGCCTAGGAACTTGGATAAAATCAATAGCCACCAATGCTGTCCCAGATAGCGGCTTCTGTGTACTTTGTCTCAAAAACTCAAAGAATAATTTCATACAATGGGAGTGGATTTTAGAAAGGAATTTACTAGGTGTCCATAAACGAGCCTGTAAGAGACAGGAAGCAAGCAGAGCTCCTGTACAGCAGGTCGTAAAGATGGAGTGTCACACAGGGCCCTGTCTAGAGATTTGTAGGCCTTGTTGGGTTGAGGCAAGGGAATAAGAATGTCAGTCCATTGCCCCATCCATGAGGTGACAATGGGCCTCTCCATGCCAGAGCCTAGGGTTTCAGTTATACCATACTCATAACTTCCAGGCAGCCACGTTCATTCTCACTGTTGTGTTAAAAAAGAAAAATGGCAAGAGACCACACAGGGACGCAGGTTCCTAAACACTCACTACTTCTGACCTCTGGTCATGCAGAGCTGCCAATAGAACCAAGAACACGTTCAGCATCTGGCCAAGGACAAGAATCAACACTGCTCGTTTTTTGAGGCCCCTGTGATGGCTATCTAAGGTGTCAGCTTGACTACATCTGAAATTTAAAAACTCAAGTAGCTGGGTATACCTGTGAGGGATTCGCTTAAAGAGGGAAGACCCACCTTTAATCTGGATCTCTTGAGGTGGGTGGATCGGGCTTCAATCTGGGCCACACTTTCAGGTGGCAGTCTATATAAAGGACAAGAAGGAGGAAGTGCTCTAAGTTTGCTTCCTTATGCTCAAAGTATCTTGCTGTCAAGCCAATTCCTTTTCTACGTTAGACCCATGTCTTCAGTACTCCAACATATACAGAAGGCCAGCTGAGATACCCAGCCTGGTGGGCTGAGGAACTATTGGGTTCTTGGACTTTGTGTTGGTAGACAGCCATTGTTGGTCCAGATGGACCACAGCTTGGAAACCACTCTAGTAAATTCCCTTTCTCATTCCCTTTCTCTCTCTCTCTCTCTCTCTCTCTCTCTCTCTCTCTCTCTCTCTCTCTCTCTTTCTTTCTTTCTCTATTTCTTTTAAAAAAAAGATTTATTTTATTTATGTGAGTACACTCTAGCTTTCTTCAGGTACATAAAAGAATGGGCCCTGTCTAGAGGTTTGTAGGTCTTGTTGGGTTGAGGCAAGGGAATAAGGTGGTCAGTCCATTGCATCAGATCCCATTACAAATGGTTGTGAGCCACCACGTGGTTGCTGGGAACTGTACTCAGGAAGAGCAGCTAGGGCTCTTAACCACTGCGCCATCTCTCCAGCCCATAAATTCTCTTTCTATATCTCTATAGAGATTCACTCTATCAGTTCTGTTCCTCTGGAGAACCCTGACCAATACAGTCCTGTAATGCCTGATTGGTTTCTCTCTCCTCTTTGTTTTCCTCTGTGGGGAGGAAACCCTCACTGCCATTAGAGAACTGGGGTGACAATTCATGTAACTGCTTACAACTGACTGAGGATAATTATAGGGACAGGCAGTTAGGGAACCTTTCCCATATGCCTAGCTAAGGGACCTCAAATGTGCATGGTGGTGCTACTTGCATAGACGGAAGTATTTGCGTAGTATCCGGCCTGAGGAAGAAAAAATAAAGACAAGAGAACAGTCAGACAGAGATGCATAGAGAGGTTGACAATTCCCTTTCTTGTTGACTTTCTGGCCTTGGAGGATAACAAATGGACCCTCCTAGATGAAGTTAGAATGTCACAGGGCCATCCACGTGTGGATGGACTATATTAAGGCAGTGCTGGTCTCCATAGGTCGATGGACCGGGGTGCAGGGAATCCTTTGCCCGGCCAATGGGAATGAAAGGTTTGGCGGAGCTCAGGCGGGGCCAGAGCAACCAGAGAGTTATAGCTCTCTGAGGGGAGACAAGAGCAAGGCAGGCTGCTGAGCCTCTTCCGAGTCCATTGCTGTCCCAGAATAGATGGCAGGTGGTGAGGCACAGAGGGCAGCTAGTGCCCAAGGTCAGGGCCACCCAGCAGGAAAGGACTGCAGTCAAGCTCATACACCCAGCTAGTTGGTCTGGGTTGAGGTCCAGCGAGGAAAACTTTGGAAGAGAAAGCTTTTCCCTGGAATGTTACAGCTCAAGAAGAGCCACTCTCAGAGGATCTGTAGTGAAATTAGTTGTATACTTTATTCCTTATAGATAAGACATAAACATTTGGGAGTAAATTGGGATCTAGAGATAGATGTTTTCTATTGGCTCGGTCTGAGATGTTAGGGGTGCCTCATCTGCATGCGGAAGGACTTCAGGTGTTGTCCCTATGTGACTGATTGTCATAGTCCTCTCAGTGGGGTGTCATGGTCACATGTTCCAAGACAGGAACCTATCTGAGAGTAGATTTGAGCACCTACCTTTCTCAATTATGAGAACAGCCGGGGTTCCTGAATCCACACGACCTTACCAGGCTTTCTATCTAATGGCACAGTCCACTGCCCCACAGACAGCAGCTGAGTACGCAAGGCCCAAAGAAAGACAGAATCATTACTAAAGTGATCCTGCCTATTATAATAGAGAGCAAGCTCTCTGCTGTGAAGATCCAGAGATCTGCTTCCAAAGCTGTTCACAGTTAGATGCTATCTAACACGGTTTGAATCTGTCTTGGTAGACCTTGTGAAGCAGATGAGACATTGGCAGAATTATCAGGAATTTATACACAGCATCCAGCCTTGGTAATACCACAAGTGACTCCATGAGCTAATATAGGGGTATCTAATGCCATGCTGCTTATATGACTGTCTTTCTCATCACGCGAACTTCAGAAATGAGAGAAAGCCAGGCCAATAAGATGGCTCAGGAGTTAAAGGCACTTTCTATCAAGCCTAATCCCTGGGACTCAGAGGTTAAAATTAATAGAGAGAATTGGCTCTCAAAAATTATACTTTATATATGGTGCTCAGATACATACACATACAAAATAAATAAATGTATTTTTTTAAGATTTATTTATTGTTATATGTAAATACACTGTCGCTGTCTTCAGATGCACCAGAAGAGGACATCAGATCTCATTACAGATGGTTGTGAGCCACCATGTGGTTGCTGGGATTTGAACTCAACACCTTCAGAAGAGCAGTCAGTGCTCTTACCCGCTGAGCCATCTCTCCAGTCCAATAAATGTAATTTTTAGAATGTCTTAAGGGCTGGAGATATTGCTCAGCAGTTAATAGCACTTGATACTCTTGCAAAGGACCAGGCTTTGGTTCACAGCTCCCACATGGTTGCTCATGATCATGCATAACTCTGGTATCAGGAGATCCAATGCCTTCTTCTGACTTCCAGAGACACCATGTGTATGTGGTACATATATATGAAGGCACAACATACGTACATAAAATAAATAATTATCTAAATTTTTTAAATAATTATTTATTTATTTTATGTGTATACTGTGTAGCTGTTTTTAGACACACCAGAAGAGGTCATCGGATCCCATTACAAATGGTTGTGAGCCACCATGTGGTTGCTGGGAGCTGAACTCAGGGCCTCTAGAAGAGCAGTCATCTTAACTACTGAGCCATCTCTCCAGCCCCTAAATTTTTTTTTTTAAGTTTTTTTTGTTTGGTTGGTTTTTTGTTTGTTTTTATTTTTTCGAGACAGGGTTTCACTGTATAGCCCTGGCTATCCTGGAACTCACTTTGTAGACCAGGCCTTGAACTTAGAAATCTGCCTGCCTCTGCTTCCCACATGCTAGGATTAAAGGCGTGTGCCACCACTGCCAGGCATTACTTAAAGAGTTTTTGTGGAGCTGGTGAGTTGGCTCAGCAGTTAAGAGCACCGACTGCTCTTCCGAAGGTCCTGAGTTCAAATCCCAGCTACCACATGGTGGCTCACAACCATCCCTAATGAGATCTCACCCCCTCTTCTGGTGTATCTGAAGACAGCAACAGTGTACTTAACATATAATAATAAGTCTTTTTTAAAAAAAAAAGAGTTTTTGTGTGAAGAGTTATTAATAGTAGACACAGGACAGAACCAGTACTAGGGTGTTCTGAAATCTCCGTTGCCCACATGATTAATTCAAAACTCTTCACTTTAGCCTCAGCATATTTTTAGGACCAGGGCAAAAAGCAGCCACGTTCTTTGCCAAAATATTACAAGAGTGGTGTCTAGGCCACTTACTAAAGTCCTTCTCCTCTGAAACATCTGTGCTGGGCCCCTACAGTTCACACTGCCCTCAGAAACACTGTCCATGCTCCTACAAGGTTGGCCCATTAAGCCCTACTTCTAGTGTCCAACTCCTAGTGAAGAGTTTCTGTATGCCAAATCACATCCTCTAGACCTGTATCAGGGGAATGGAAAGAGAAGCTGGATGGTCATGCCAGTAGTAAACTCTTTGGTAAAGAGCAACGCTGTGACATTGGTAAGCTGCAGGGTGATCTAGAGTTTTTACTTACCTTTCTCTTTCCTGCATCCAGGGAAATCCTCGAGTGTGTCTGCTAATCCATCCTGGGAGCCAGAGTGTGGCCAGTGCCAAAGGTTAGTGTACTTAGGGGCTGTCTGCGGTAGTTGGGTAGGCTCATATATTTAGAACACTGACTAAGGTGGAAAGTTGGTACCAGGAAGTGCCATATGGCTGTGACAGGCCTGACCATGCTTCTTCTTGTCCCCAACACGGCTTTGGGACTTTGGACTAGGAAAGTAGTTGGACACTAGAAGTAGGGCTTAATGGGCCAACCTCGTAGGAGCATGGACAGTGTTTCTGAGGGCAGTGTGAACTGTAGGGGCCCAGCACAGATGTTTCAGAGGAGAAGGACTTTAGTAAGTGGCCTAGACACCACTCTTGTAATATTTTGGCAAAGAACGTGGCTGCTTTTTGCCCTGGTCCTAAAAATATGCTGAGGCTAAAGTGAAGAGTTTTGAATTAATCATGTGGGCAATGGAGATTTCAGAACACCCTAGTACTGGTTCTGTCCTGTGTCTACTATTAATAACTCTTATACAGATCTATAATGAAAAGGAGCAATGTGTTAGCATTCTGTCTAAGCTCCACTCCATAATTACCTGGCTGCAGTCAGGTATGCTCCTCCTCACAGTTACCCGGTAACAGCTAGGTAGGCCTGACCCACTACAAAAGGGGTTGCTTGCTCCCTCCTCCCTCTCTTGTTCTCTTGCTCTCTTGTTTCTCTCTTGCCCTCTTGGGCTCTTCCCTTCCCCCTTCCCTTCCCTATTCCCTTCCCCCTCTCTCTGCTTGTTCATGGCCAGCCTCTATTTCTCTACTCTCTCCCTCTCTCTGTCTTTCTCTGCCTCTACTACCTTCTTAACTCCCCTTCCCATGCCCTGAATAAACTCTATTCTATACTATACCGTATATGGCTGGTCCCTCAGGGGGAAGGGATGCCTTGGCATGGGCCTGCCGAGACACTCCCTTCCCCCATACTTCACACCCCTCCATAGCAATACCTCCTTTCTCTTTATCTTTTTATAAACACATCAGTCTGTGTAGAGAGAATCTCTTATGCAAAGTACTGTGTGTGAAAGCATCACTTGTAATGTCAATAAAAAGCTACAGCCAATGAGCTGAGGCAGGTATAGAAGATGGAACATCCAGCAGAGAGAGAAGAATTCCGGGTTTGAGTCAGGCATGGGGAGATTTGCCCAGACACAGAGGAAATAGTCACATGAAACTTAAGGACGAGTTAGACAGTCATGTGGCATGACTTAGACTACTTTAAACAGGATGCCTGAGTTATGAGCTAGAGGAAAGGAGCCAAAGCTATTGGCCTCGGCATTTATTCATATATAAGATGTCTCAAGACAGTATTTAAATTAATAAAATCAGAAATGAGAAGGGAGACATAACAATGAAATATATCTTAAAATAATTATTTTGTTTGTTGAATATTAACAGTTGAAAATATAAGCCGGGCAGTAGTGGCACACACCTTTAATCCCAGCACTTGGGAGGCAGAGGCAGGAGGATTTTTGAGTTGGAGGCTAGCCTGGTCTACAGAGTGAGTTCCAGGACAGCCAGGGCTATACAGAGAAACCCCGTCTTGAAAAACCAAACCAAAACAAACAAAAACAACAACAACCAAAAAAAATAGTTGAAAATATTGAAATCATGTTCTACAAACATCAAAAATAAAGAAAAAATAAAAAAGAAGAAGAAGTCTCAGAGTAGTTATTTCAGGGAATGAAGAGATTGGGTGAAGACCCACAGTTATAAATCTGGACAGGGAGAAATACAAAATGTACAGTTTGAGGGAAAAAGATGCACCAGGAACTGTAGTAGATACAAATCCAGGGCTCAAGGAGATAAAATCTTCAAAGAAAAGCTTGAGACAAGCTAGTCCATGGCAGGCTTCAAACTGGCAGTTCAGGAGACCAGGCCTATATCTCTGTTCCCAAGAACTGGGCAAGTCCAGGGAGGTCCAGGTCTCAGAAGCTGCCCCACCACCCAGCCTAAGGCAAGGACAATGGATCAGCAGCAGTTTCCAGACTTTCCCAGCAAGTTTCCAGCCCCCACACCCCAGTAATGGAATGTCTGTAGAGATGAACCGAATAGATTAACATAGAGGTCATCTACCCCGGAATTCCCTAATGTGCTTTAAATCAGGCCTGCACGCTCACTTGGTGGTCTCTCTATTCTTGTAATGGGAGACTCCAGCATGCTGAACTTCTGCAGAATAAAACACTCTTTGTGTTTACATACTATTTGAATCCAGGGTGTCCTTCTTTGAGGAATCACAGACCCTTACAATACTATATATGTGTTACTTTGAACAAGTATGGTTTGGCTGTATCCAACATGTATCCAGCATGAGGAACCCATCTGGCTTAAATAGCCATATCCCAAATTTGAAAATACCCACCTTGATATCTATGATTGTTTTAGCTAATTGTAAGACCAAGACTACTGAGAGAAAGGGGTTTATATCTGTTTGGTTTTTATCAGTTTTTACTATATAGCTCTGGCTTTTATAGAACTTGCTCTGTAGATCAATATGGCCTCAAACTTACAGACATCTACTTGCCTGCCTCTGCTTCTGAGTGCTGGGATTAAAAGTGTGTACCACTAGGCCAAGCCCCCATCCTTTTGACTCAGGTTGAGTTAATAGGCTGTTGAGAAACATCTCATCTAGCATTTAAAGGAGGGAGCTAATTCTGGACTAATTAATGTGTCATTGTAATTAATTCCAAATCATCCCCTTGATGATGACACACTAGACCCAGAAGTCTAACGTGCTACAAGTGGGTAGGAGTCCACAGTCCCAGCAATTGCTGTTTATTGTCTCATGCACATCCCTGGCCTCATTCCAGGAATGAGTTTTCATCTTGAGGAGAGGCAGACAGAAACAAAAAGCTAGCCAGCATCAAGGACAGGAAATGAGCTGTATCTCGTAATGGAGGAGTAAACCAACTTCTCCATGTTTCCTTCTTTATTTCCATGTGTATGTGTGTGCATGTGCTACAGTGCTCATGTAGAGGTCAAAGGATCATCTGTAGGAGTTGATTCTCTCTCCTTCATGTAGATCCCTGGGAATTGAGCTCAGCTCTCTAGGCTTGGTAGTATGAGGGGCCTCTTCACCAAGCCATGTTGCTGGCCCTTATCTTTTCTTATTTATTTATTTATTTGTTTGTTTGTTTGTTTGTTTATTATTACATGTAAGTACACTGTAGTTGTCTTCAGACACTCTAGAAGAAGGAGTCAGATCTTGTACAGATGGTTGTGAGCCACCATGTGGTTGCTGGGATTTGAACTCAGGACCTTCAGAAGAGCAGTTGGTACTCTTAACTGCTGAACCATCTAACCAGCCCTGGCCCTTATCTTTTCAAAGAGGAATTTACTTCCTCTTAAATTTTTAATTTTATTTATTTAATTTAAAAATTAAATTATGAGCTGGGCAGTGGTGGCACATGCCTTTAATCCCAGCACTTGGCAGGCAGAGGCAGCCGGATTTCTGAGTTCAAGGCCAGCCTGGTCTACAGAGTGAGTTCCAGGGCTACACAGAGAAACCTTGTCTCAAAACAACAAGGGGCTGGAGAGATGGTTCAACAGTTAAGAGCACTGACAGCTCTTCCAGAGGTCCTAAGTTCAATTCCCAGCAACCACATGGTGGCTCACAACATCTGTAATGGGATCCAGTGTCTGAAGACAGTGACAGTATACCCACGTATATGAAATAAATATGGCCGGAGTGAGCAGGGCCAGAAAAAATTTTAAAAGAATGTTTAAAAAAATTAAATTATGGATATGTATGTGGGTCTGTGAAAGAGTGTGCATACAGCAGTGGTGCAGGCATCTGTGGAGGTGTCAGAGCCCCTGGAGATGGAGTTACAGGGTTCTGAGAACAAACTCCAGTACTTCCCAGGAATGGTATGTACTACTAACCACTGAATTACATCTCCAGCCCCCAAAGGGGACTGATTAGACCACAACAATATCTGTCCCTTTCTGACTTATTGGGCTCCTCTGGAATGTCTCCTCTTTGGCTTCCAAAGCTTGACTCAAGAGTGATGAAGCCAGGATTCCATTTCAGGCCTTGTGACCGCTGTTGGTAGGATTGGTATCACTGGTGTGAGGTCCCTTCAGGTAGGTTCTCATGGGAAGGGAGTGACATGGACCAGCAACACTTGATCTCCAGCATGGAACAATGGTGGGCATGTCTGTGGGCTACAATTCCTGCATAGACACTGGAGTGTATCTTGTACATCTGAGAGGAAGCTTCCTTACCGAGAAGAAAGGCTTCAGTGAGAAATGGTCACTAAGATGGCTTCTCATGTGGGCTGAAGCCTATTGCCCGAGGCAGGTGTTCCTGGCTCACAGTCAAACTGTGGGTAGCCATGTAGTCCAAGAAAGAAGGATTCATTTTCTCAGATGGATCTCATTAGCTTTTGTCCACCCCAACCCAGAGGGCTGTGGTGTCCAGCAGTGGATATGTATCCTTGAATGATGGATATCTTGCAGGAAGAGACCTGTTGCTCTGTAGGCTCCTGGGGAGTCCAAACTTGGGAATAAGTTCAGTCACTATAACCTTTGCAACCTCTGTTCTTCAGGGGAACATCCACACCAATGGTTAAAGTGTCTGCCAATGTAAGAGGTGCCCCATGTCCCTGGGCTTGTCATGCAGGTAAGTCTATTTGCCAGGCTTCTCCTAGTACCCCCTAGGACATTGATGTGTATTCATGGAGTTGTTTCCTTGGGAACTGTTCAATGATCTTTAAAAGATTATTTTTATAAAAAGTGATGTGTGACTCAGGTGGTGGTGGTGGCAGTGGTGGCGGCAGCGCACACCTTTAATCCCAGCACTTGGGAGGCAGAGGCAGACTGATTTCTTAGTTCGAGGCCAGCCTGGTCTACAGAGTGAGTTCCAGGACAGCCAGGGCTATACAGAGAAACCCTGACTCGAAAAACCAAAAAAAAAAAAAAAAAGAGTATGTGCTTTTGTTTCTCTGTCCCGATTGCAGGACGACCCCAGTATACTGGATCATTAAACCTCTTGCTTATTGCATCGATCTCCGTCTCTGTGCCTTCATGAGTGGGACATCCATTCCCAAATCTAACAGCCTTAAAACTCACAGAGCCCACCTGTTTCTGTTATTTTACAGTGTACATTACACATCAATTTGATAGTCAAAATCAGTTTTAGTAGGCTTGGATGCTACTGAGGATGGACCCCTCCCTTTGGTCAGGTAGGCAGTGATGTCATTGATTTGTGGAGTGTTTCTCCCTCTTCCTTGTAACCTCTTCTTTCTGTATAGTGGGTGGGCTCCTCTTTCTCTCAGTGTAGCAGGGGAGAGTGCATATACTCCAAAGTCATGAAGTTTTGTATTCCCCCTGAGCCCACCATTCGAAAGATAATCTATTTTTTTAATTAAAAAAAATACGTGTATCAGTGTTTTGCCTTCATGTATCTCTGCACACTACTTGTGTGCATGGTGCCCACATTGGTCAGAAGAGGGCACTAGTTCCCCTTGAGCTATGGGTGTGAGCCACCATATGGGTGCTGGGCAACCAATCTAGCTCCTTTCCACAATCAACCAGTGTTCATAACTGCTGAACCATCTCTGCCTTGGAATAACATGCTAACTCTGAACAAACCATCGACAGTGTATGTGTGTAGAGTCCTTTCTACAGCATGACGTACAAATACGGTATTGTGTCTCAAGTGCCTCTACTGGCACTGGCAGCAGCTTGTAAAGTGGGCGTGAGAGCTGGGCTGTGACAGTGACCATGGTAGGCATGCTCAAGGTACAAAGCTTCTGGTTTCCACTGTTCTAATGCTATGTAGGTGCTGAGCCCACACAGGCCAGGATGACGGCGAAGGATTTGCTGCAGTGGGGTTATGGGGGAGGGTCAGAGCATGCTCCAAGTAAGTTCTTGGGAACAAAGGTTCATGTTCATTACTTTTTGACAATAGTACTCAACCCCATGAGCAAATATGTTTTCTTAAAAAAGATTTATTTTATGTATGTAAATACAGTTTCTCTCTTTAAAGACACGAGAAGAGGGCATTGGATTCCATTATAGACAGTTGTGAGCCACCATGTGGTTGCTAGGAACTGAACTCTAGAAAGACCTCTAGAGGAACAATCGGTGAACTTAACCGCTGAGCCAGCTCTCCAGCTCTAGCAAACTTGTCTTAATTGAAGATGTGACTTCTAGCAAAGCTTCCATTCAAAGACTCCTGACCTAGACAAAGAGAGCAGAGCAACTGCTCCTTGTGTCCATTGCTCACTCTGTACATCCTGGGGACTCCACAGTGGACTGCCCCAGTCAGACAACCATGACTACCTTCACCTGAAACACCCACTACATTCAGCTAATGGCAGTGGTGAAGGATGTGTTTGCTACCTGGTCTGGTGACTGTGACTAATACTAACCCTGCCAGGCAATCCAAGTCCCCTTTGCCTTATTTTGCTCAGGAGTTATCCATAGTTTGGTCTTGCACAGCTGAAAAGCAATGTGACCAAGACAATGAAGGGCTTTGTTGCAAGGTCAAGCTCCTTCCAGAGTACTTGTTGAGGCTGCCAAAGAGTCCAGGCAGGCAGTAAAAGACATGATGGCACTGGCTGCTGCGGAGAAAGACAATGACCGCTTCAGCAAGAGGGACATCACTAAGTGGCAGTAGCAGCAACATCAGTTTATATGACTAGCTTGTGATCCAGTCAGCACAGCTCAGTTCCCTCTTCTTTCTCTCCATTGTATCTCTTATTAAGAATTAGCTTTCGGCTGGGCGGTGGTGGCACATGCCTTTAATCCCAGCACTTGGGAGGCAGAGACAGGCAGATTTCTGAGTTCAAGGCCAGCCTGGTCTACAGAGTGAGCTCCAGGACAGCCAGGACTACACAGAGAAACCCTGTCTCGAAAAACAAAACAAAACAAAACAAAACAAAAAAACAACAAAAAAAAAATCAATTCCCTGGGAAGCATGCTGGGTTCCTCAGAAGAAACCACTGACAATGGCCTTTAGTCAGTGACGGCCCTGACTTAGCGAGGATGAGTCTGGAACTGAGTCAGCTCCTGGGAAACCTAACTGGAGGAGATCACAAGGCCAGAACTGAGCTGGTCTCTGAAACTCCTTAGGGTCTCATCAAATATAGAAAAACTAACATAACAGCCAACCAAAAATGTACTAATGTCACTCTGCTTTGCCCCTACCAATCATATTAGAGGTTACCTAATCCTTCTGGAAAATTCTCCTAGCCCTGCATAAAAGGGGGCCTGCAAGTCCCTCAAGTCGTTGCCATTTTGATGAATGGTTGACCCCCGTATGCTGGTAATTTCTGCAGAATAAACGCTCTTTGCCTTTGTATACCATTTGAGTCTGGGCTTTTCCTTCAACAATTCTTGGAGTCTAACAGCTGCTTTTCCAGAGTACCTGGAAAACTCAATTCCTATTGCCTATATGGCAGAT
>JADRCD010171194.1:0-14744 GCA_019843815.1 Montemys delectorum
CTATAGTAGACAGTATTTATTTGAAAAGCAAGGCCATTAACATTGATATTGCAACACAGACAGGATGTTGGCAATGTAGGTCATAGCTCACAGAGAGGGTATGAAACTGTGCCTGGGCAACAAGCTAACTTCCCGGACTGTGGCTGTCAGTGGTCCTGACCTCTGACCAGGCCTTGCACTTGGCTGAGCTAGATGTGTGTAGAGTCATGTTCAGACTTAGTGCTGAGGAGGCAGAAAGAGAAGCTGGGGTAAGGGAGGACAGATGGGCTATAAACAGCAGTGTGTCTTGAGAGCCTATTTATAGGGTGTGGAGATTAGGGAAACAATTTGCCTGCTCTGAAACTGAGCAGCAGATGCACTCGATAGGGCTTCCTTTCCAGCAGGCCACAACCTCATGACAAATGGACATTCTGACTCCAGTGACATTGACAATCATCCCCAGCTGCTAAGACAGAGAAACAAGAGGTGAGGCACACATTTTTCTGCTGCTGAGGGAAAAAAAGCTTTCATCAAGATAATGGAAGCATTACAGAAAGAGATGATGAAGAGCTGCTTGGGGAGCATTTTAGAATGTTCTAATTTCTCGCCATAGACATTTAAAGCAGTCTTGGCACTATGAAAGGGAGCAGTACGTGTTCACTAATGTGTTAAGTTTCTTTGTGAATTTCATCTGACTTTGAAGATGAACTCCAAGTAGAAAATGGAAAGTGTTGACCTTCCCCAAGGGGAGCTATGGGCAGAGTGTCCTGAGCATTCTGTGATTCTTACCTGGTTGTGGCTATCTTTTCTCCCTTTTTCCAGTCCCAAAACACAACACTGTGAAAATCGTCTAAACCAACCGACACGAGACATTTTCCGTCAGCTGTATGAAAACAACACAAATGTCAAACAGGCCATTTCTTTTGGTGAAAACCTAAAGTATTTTATATACTGCAAAGAGGAACAAGAAATTCTACAATACTCTTTAGGCTCAAATACGTTTGACACAGAGTAAACTGTGTGACTAACAATAGGAAAGATTCTGAATGCACACCCTGGCTAGTAAGGTCAGCCACCCACTGGACTTTCAATGGGAGACAGTTGATGGGGCCTCTCAAAGAAGTGACCTGAGCCTTTGTTTATTCTGTGACAGACAAATCTTAGGAAATGAACTGGAAGGGAGTAAATTTAGCTGTGTGACTCTGAAATGTGTGTGTGACTGAGAATCTGGCTATTTTCAACTCTAAACATTCTAAAAAGGTGAACCTTGGTTTAACTCTCAAGCTACAGCATTACAGAACTAAAGTGCAGCTTCAGATGCTCTTACAAAGGATGACCTCACAACTGATAGGTCTGATTTCTTATTGTCCCAGTTTAAGTGAAATGTGCTTATTGTAGACATTTAGAAAATATGCATGAAGAAAATTTTAAGCTGAGAAAGTGGCTCATTCGTGCAGAGCTTGCCTGACAGGTATTTGGCCCTGTGTTTGAGCACCAAAAATGACATACATACAAAATTACATAATTGTACACACATGTGCATGCACACACATGTGCATGGACACATACATACATCTGTTCTTCCAAATTTCTTGTAGTCCCAAATTTGATGTCAACCTACTTGTCTTTTTCTCCAAACAAATTCCTTTTGAGAAACAAAAGCAAAGCCACACTGACCAAACTATCTGCTAACCTTTCCTTAATCTTACAGTAGGTATATTGTATTGTATTGTGAAATATTATTATTAATAATGCTATCATAATATATCTTTATTATTCAATATTTATTGTATTGGCAATGATTTCTACAATCTTGACATTTAGGATTTTTTATGTTCTAAATGTAGTTAATATACAATTAAATTAGAAATGAATATAGTTAATATTTATTTCCCCTTCAGGATGGAAGAGGAGGCACAATCAATAAATGTTTCCTTTGTGTCTCCTTGCAAGGCTGGATTCAAAGAAACAGTGTCACGGGGCAGCACCCCCTTCCCACCACTGTTCAGTTGCTAGGAGATGGATGATTCAGTGCCTTCTGCATCAGTTAAGCAGGGACTGCTCTCCTCCCACAAAGGATGAGCATTAACCTAAAGACAGAGAGGAATGTGAGAAACTGCTTCCCTGTGTTGACTCACGCACTCTAGGTATCAACGTTTACTTTCAAAGGTAGGCCAGGGATAGATCCCAAACTAGGGTAAGGGAGAGAGAGGAAGCTTTATGAAGTGGAATTTCAGAGAAACAATAAAATGTCTAATATGTCTCATGCGGTGTCTGAATTGGCTCTGAATATTTACATTTATGTTGCACGGAACTTACACCAAAAATGTTCTTATCAAAACTTCAAGTCTACTTGAGCCTCCTGAATTTCTCAGGCTCAGTCTTTGGCAACCCAAATTCAAGTGCCAATCAGGGTCCAAACTTTGAGTGGCCTTTATTTGTGCCAATGGGGATGCTTATTTTAAGCAAATGAGAATGATAGTCTACTCGCACTTGTCTGGAGGACACCGGGTAAGGAAATCCACCTTAACAATGTAGATCGGTGGTGGCGCACGCCTTTAATCCCTGCACTTGGGAGGCAGAGGCAGGTGGATTTCTGAGTTCCAGGCCAGCCTGGTCTACAGAGTGAGTTCCAGGACAGCCAGGGCTACACAGAGAAACCCTGTCTTGAAAAACAAAACAAAACAAAACAAACAAACAACAACAACAACAACAAAAACACCTCAGCCACCAGGGAGCTCTGCAGCAAGAATTTAAAGATGTAAGGTGAGTATATTACCTGAGGGCATTGACAATGTGCTAAAGGACTCAAGTACCAGCTGATCACTATAGGCTAGTCAGTCACACCTTTACTCTTACAGGAGATCAAGCTTTAATTGTAGAGCAGAGACCTCCAATTCACTACTCACCCCATCATTCTTTCCTTATTTCTTGGTGTCTGAGCTAATGAAATCCAGGATTTGACAATTTTATTTTTGGTGTTTTTTTCCTCTCCCTTCAGATCATAAATTCTTTTAAGGCCTAGAGTAAGCACATCCTGTTTTGTAAGCCTACATCCGAGCTGTGCTTGGGTACATGTTGGTAGTCTGGCGAAGGAGAATGGGGATGCGAAAGATGGAGTGTGCCTATGAATAGTACAAATAGAGAGGAATTGTACTGTTATCTGATTACATTTAAACACTACCAGTGTCTTAGAAAACAGTGCACAAATGCGCATCAACTCATGCTAAAGCTTAGGCTGTCAAGAATGCTGTCTTGTGCTTGCTTCGGCAGCACATATACTAAAATTGGAACGATACAGAGAAGATTAGCATGGCCCCTGTGCAAGGATGACACACAAATTCGTGAAGCATTCCATATTTTTAGTTTGAGGCCAGCCTGGTCTACCGAATGAGTTCCAGGACAGCCAGGGCTATTCAGAGAAACCCTGTCTCGAAAAACTAAAACAAAACAAAACAAAACAAAACAAAACAAAACAAAACAAGAATGCTGTCTTGATATGTCAATATGACCTTGGCATGTGAGATCTATACATTTAAAGTGTCAGTTTTTATAATTTTCATCTTCTGAAGAAGCTCTGAATGTAGACAGACAGATTCTGGGAGTAGGTTCTGGAGACTCCTTTTTAGACTTTCTCTGAGCCCCCCATCTCACAGTTATGTGACCTCTACACCAACCAAAGTGTATGCTTTTCTGAAATGGGAGTTTTCTTGAGAACTCCAGGTATAAGCTATTTCTGTAAAACACACTGTTTAAAAATAAAATTGGGACCTTTTAATTTTTTCCCTAGTTTCCATTTTCCCTGTAGAGACTTGACCTCTATTGTCTATTGTTTCCAGCCCCTGGTGAGTTGGTTCTTTTCTTTTATTCGTGTAGTCTAAGTCCTTTTCAGTCTTTCTAGGCACAGCATATATTAATTATGGATGGTTGTGACACAGTCTAAAAATAGTTCTAAGACAGTTAATGTCAACAGGAAAGGGCAAATCAGGAAAAAAAATGTATTCAGACAATTAAAAGTCAGTCTTCCTATTCAGAACTTGTTGAAAGCAGACAGGTTTCCTTAGCAGACATCGAAGCCCAGTCAATTTCTAATGTGCTCTAGAAGTCAGCACCATTCCATGAACACTACACGGCTGCTGACATTTAAGATAGAAAATATTTATGAAGCTGAATGTTTCCTAATTGATTTTTCTCTGCCACGTGGAAGCAATTTCATTGCATTGTCGCAAAACAAAAATGGTCCCCATTCTCTCTAGGAGTGATAATTAGTCCAAAGAAGCTGCTCAAGGATCACTGAGAGGGCTTGGAACCCAAGTTCCACCCTAGGATTTACACGGTGAAAGGAGAGATCTGACTCGCAATGATTGTTCTTTGACCTCCCCATGTGTGTCGTGGTATACACATGAGGACACAGACAACTGTAATCTAAAAAAGTGCTGCTCGGCGGAATGAGAAAATGTAAATGCATTCCCTGCCAATGACTACAGACATGTTTCTGTTTCCTTGAGAACGGCAGTGAGAAGACACTGAGTTATCTCCCATTGTATAACTATTTATGTGTTGTCTTGTTTTCTACTCCGGCCTGCTTTATATGTCCACCACAGCTTGTTTTTCTAATAAAATGCAACATAGTATTGGCTGGTTCCCATGAGAACCCCACAAGCAGCCGAGACAGGAGATGTGGGGCACATAACTCACTGTGCCATGAGTCCACCAAGTGTACTCACCCTGGCTACACGGCAGAAGAGCGGCAGCCGCACGGCCGTGTGACCAAAGCCACCCACTTTACAGAAGACACTTTTCTCTCTTGCTACGTCCAGTTAATCAGTCATCCCGAGCCACGCTCTCTGCTCATGGGAGCCTGTTCCATTTGGTGGCCTCTTGGCGCCACTTGCCTCCCCGCACTTAAACTGGAGGATGGGATGGGCAGCTGCAGTTGTTGGTGGGTGCAGGGAGGAGGGAGTAAGCAAGCACACGGGGTGCTACACCGGATGCTACACAGGTGGTCCACACCTGTCATTTCACCAGTGAAAAGGAGGGGCAGAACTAAAGACCAAGAAGGGAGTATTCCCAGGAGATCTGCCAGCTGATGCTCCCAGACTGAGAGCCAGGAGACCCGAGTTCTTGTGGGATGTCACCAAACTACCTCAGTTCTTACTGAAGCAGAACAGAGGCTCAGCCTACATCATTATAACACTAGCCATAGAAATTAACCCAAAGAGTTCTCCACATAAGGACCACAGGGATCAATCAACTTTTCCATTCAGCCGGAGGAAACCATTTGTGGTGCTGAACCACTCATAACAAATCTCAGTGAAAATTCCTGAATAGTACTCAGGTGTTCTCTCAAGCTACCAACTACATTCCTCTCTAGCCACTTACACACCAACACTACACTTAACTTCAAAGACAAAATGGAATTTCCTAGGGGTCTTCTTTAGTGGCTGTTATCTGGGAAATAGGGACAGTTAAAATGGAACTGCTTTTCTCATGCAGAAGTACTCCACACCCTAGAACCCAGAGAACAAGTTATCTTGGAAACATCAAGCGGGCTGGTTTGAGAAGAAGAATCATAACAGTTACATAACAAAAGGGCTTCAACTCATCTATTCTTGCCACTGTTCTCACAGAAACAAAGACATTTCTTTAAACATGGGTAGGAGATGAAGATCTTTGACAGAGTCATCTTCCCCACCTCCTCCTAAAGAGTCTGGTTTCCTTACCCCATAATGGTACTAGAATGATTATTAAATTCTAGTTATATTATTGTTTCCTTTATATGCTAGTATACATTACATATTGTCATAGGAAATTGGTGGTAGACATTATCTCTACCTTATTTTTGTCCAACTTGAGAGATACTAATAGTTCACATGATGGATACTTTAAGGTACAATTTTTATAAAACACTGCAAAACTGCTTGCTACACTTACTGAATCAATTTTCAGTGTCACCAAAATCAAAGATATATGGGATTCTCATAATACTAAGAACTTCTAAGCCTTATTAGTTTTATTTCACTATTTTAATAAGGGCATTGCTAACCTCCTAAAGCAATTACTTATGTTTCTTCCATGGAAATCAGTGTGAATGTTTCTCACAAGGAAAAGGAAATCTAGAAATACATCTATGAGCCACAACCCTCCTTTGCCTTTACCTGACCCAAGGACTCTAAGCCAACACATCACAGAGACATCTGCACACTTCATGTTTACTGCAGTTCTATGCACAGCAGTTATGGTACTAGCCTAGGTGTCCAAGAACAAAGGGATGGATAAGAAAACTGTGCTTTATAAATGCCATGCAAATTGCAGGAAAATGCATGGAACTGGATATTATCACAGACAGCAAATTAAACCAATTGCAAAAAAGACAAATATTTTGTTTTTCTCCTTTGTGGTTCTTGGCGTTTATAGAAATATTCATGTATTTATATGTTATAATATGTATTAAATGGAAATTGAAGTAAAATTGTCTAGGGGAACAAAGAGATGGATCTAAAAGGTGAGGGTGAAGAATGGGGTAGGGAGAATGTGTTTAGTACATAATATTTATTATATATAATATGTAAGAAAAATTAAAATAAAGTGTTTTAAAATTATTATAAAGCAATATATGCTTATGTATCTGTGGGTAACGTAAATTTTAAGACAAAGGTGGTTCAGCTTTTGAGTGATAGGCTACGGGTTAAAAAGAAAAAAAGTGAGGAAATTCATAGGAGTCTTTGGGAAAGAGCAATACAGGAACTAACAGTTTTGTTTCTTTTAGATCTTGCTATTTTGTCAAGAATACATGGCACACATTTTAAATCTACACAAAACCCTCCCTGAAGCCCAAGGCTTTGCATGCACTGTGAGCTGAGGTGTAAGCTGAACATACAACAGGCAGGTATGCTGTTGAGTGGCCTCTCCTTGGGCTGTATGCCTCTTCTTGTCATGCAAGCCTACTGCCTTAAGAATAAACTGTTCACCATTGTTTCTACTAATTCAGTAATCATGAGGGCTAGTGAAAAACCTTTTAGAAATGCCATAGCAACTCATATTCATATAGTTTGTAGCATGTGAGAATCTGAAATTTAATAAAAGAAAATACTGCCTTATTTTGGAGTTTCTAAGAAAATAGACAATTTTCTCCCAAATACGATTTGCAGTGTGAAGCAGAACAAACTCCTTAAGCAAAACCTTGCATGTTCATTCATCAATAACATTTTTTAAAGTAAATTCTCTACCCACAGCACATATACTGTGGGAGAGAGAGGCAGGCTCTCCTCAACACCTAATCCACAGTCTGTGTGGGATAGAGAGATGCTGGCACAAGTAATGATAATGCATGGCCCCTGACAGGTCCCATGGAAGCTCTCAACAGTGAGCTGCAGAAGACAGAAGAGGCACATTAACTCTGCCAGACAGGATGAAGGAGAAGAAGCCTATCTCACTCTTCAAGACTTGAACTGATACATGGAAACCCTGAATAAAGCACATGGGCAGAAAGAGACAGAAGCACACTGCAGTTAGGGGTGAGGAAGCATGAAGGGCTAGCAGGTGAAATGCTGCCAAGAAAAGCTAATGTCATCAACTTCCATCCAGGAGTACAGCCTTAAGTCAACTAAGCCAAGGGAATCTATGGTAGAGATGACAACTGTGCTTCTAGAAGACTCTAGAGATGAGCAAGATGGACGGAGTGCAGCATTAATACAGTCTTTAAGAAAGCCCAGCCCAGCACCACTGATTGTCTGATGCATGTTCACTCCTCATTCTCTTCCTTTCCCTCCCTCTCTTTCCTCGTCTATCTTTCACTTTCTCTGTTTACTGTAGTGCTGTTGCTGGCCAAGAGCTCTGTGAGTGAGGCATGGCCCAGAGCATTAAAACAGCATGACTAGGGGAGAGGGTGCGAGTGAGGGACAGACAGGGAGGGCCAACAGGAAGAGATTGTGCAGTCTTAGAATCTAGTTACCACTATTGTACATGTGAAACACCTGAAGGCTACTTACAAAAAGGAAATTATACAATCAATTTTACTTTAAAAGCTTAGGATTTGTTTTTTTCTATTTTCAAATTTCTACAATGAAATGTTTAAAATTGTCTAGGTAGTAACATCTATAATACTTCCTTTAAAAAAATATTTCTTTATTGTATGTATGTGGGTCTTTTGCCCCTATGTGTTTATGCATACCATGTGCATGCCTGGTACCTGTGAAGGCCAGGAAAGAGTTGGATCCCATGGAACTGGAGTTACAGACAGAGCTATGAGCTGCCATGTGGGTGCTGGGAATTTAGCTGGAATCCTCCAAAATAACAACCAGTGTTCTTAACTATGGAGTCATTTCTCTAGCCCCTGTGATAGACTTACCCTACATAATTCTAGCTTTAAGCAAATTCACTCAAAAGACAGCAGCATCTACAAGAAGTGTTCTTATAGTGTTGAGTTCACAGTTTAATTTGGAAATTCTTCTTTCCAAATAGGAAATTTGTTTCCAACCAATTTTATAAGTGGCACTTTGCAGATCTGTAGCCCCCTTTCTAGCTTTTTACAGTGTAAGTCAGAAGCAATGTGCTCCTACTTATTTGGAGACAAACTGTGGAACTGATCTCATTTTTGTTTTCTAAATAGGGTCCCACACTGTATTCCAGGCTGTCCTGGAACTCACTGTATAATGCTGGCTTGCTTCCAGTGCCTCCCTGCCTACGCCTCATAATGGCTGTAGTGAGAGGTGAAAATCAACATGTCTGGCTTAAATTTGATGTTCTTCATCGCTGCCAGATGCTTGCAGTTAAGACTTTCTGTAGCGACTGCTGTTCCTGACTTCAGATCACTCAAGCAGATGCAGAGCTTCACATGAACTCCAGATGATGACTTAGGAGAGTACTGACAATGTCATTCTGAGTGAGGTAAGCCAGACCTAGAAAGACATCAATGTAATGTATTCACTTATAAGTGGACATTAGCCATAGAGTGCAGGATAACAAAGCTATCATCCACAGATCCAAAGAAACTGAGTAATAAGGAAGGCCCAAGAAAGGATGTGTGGTTTTCACTCAGCAGGGGAAACAAAATGCTCATCAGAGGTGGCTGGGGAGAGGAACTTGGTGGGAGAGGGGGGGAGATGGGTACTGGGTGGCAATCAGGTGCAGGAAGAGGGTGGGGTGGGAGAGGGCTGGGAGTAAGAATGGAAATTGATGGGAGGCATTTCTGAGACTAGCTGGAGGCCTGGGACAGGGGAGGCCATGGGGAGTCTATGGGGAGTCTATTGTAGCAGCTGGGGATATGGATACTGAAGTGACCACCTCCTGTAGCCACAGGAATTCCAATGGAGGGAGCAGGACATCAACCCACCCACAAAACATTCAACCCAAAAACTGTGCTGCCTACAGGATGTTAGGGATAAAGATGAAGCAGAGACTGAGGGAACAGCCAACCAATGACTGTCCCAACTTGTGACCTATCCCATGTGAGAGAGCCAAGCTCTGACACTATTAATGACATTCTGCTATGCTTGCAGACAGGAGCCTAGCATAACTATCTCCTGAAAGACTTCATCCAGCAGCAGATGAAAACATGCAGAGCGACCCACAGCTAAAGATCAAGCAGAGCTCAAGGTTTCTGTGGAAGAGTTGAGGGTGGGGGAGGATTGAGGGAGCCAGAGGGAACAAGGACACTATAAGAAGACCGAACCTTGGCCTAGGGGACTCACAGAGACTAAACCACCAACCAAAGAGATGCAGGGGCTGGACCTAGGTCCCCTACATATATGTAGCAGATGTGCAGTTTGGTCTTCATGTGGTTCTCCTAACCAGTGGAGTTGGGGCAGTCTCAGTCTCTATTCCCTGCCTTTGGATCCCCTTTCTCTCTACCTGGACAGCCTGTTTGGGCCTTAGTGGGAGAAGATGTGCCTAGTCTTGATGGAACTAGATGTCTCAGGGTGAGATGGTACCCAAAGTGGGCTTCCCCTTCTCTGAGAAGGAATGGGGGGTAATGGTGGGAGGGATTTGTAAGGGTAGGACTGGGAGGAGAGGAGGGAATGGGGCTTCTGTTGGCATATAAAGTTATTAAAACAATAAATTATTGGGAAAAAAGTGACAAGGAAAGGATGTGCAAACTAAAGGCCACATTCTCTTAGTGAGATATTCACATATGGCTTCCAGACTCATGGGAGGTGGCAGTGTGCAAAGAGCTTACCTCACCACAAACAGAACTCAAATGAGTAGGAGGCTGTTTGTTTGTTTTTAATCAGCCACAGACTCATATATTATGATACTGGTGAAAGCTTACCTGAAAAATCCAGAGCACACACTCCTCTCTGATGGTGCCCTTTCAATAATGACAAACATTTTAGAGTCTGAGTGTCCCACACATGAACAGCAGCATCTCTTCCAACCTACATAACAGGATGAATATTGTTAACCATACATTCATGGCAATGAGAACAGCATGGCTTCTTTAGGGTCAAGCATAACTCAGAAATAAAGCAGCATACATTATTTGTAAACTAGGAAGATCACTGGAAATAACGTGGTCTGGCCCAGTATTTTCCAAATGAAGAAACAGGATTAAAGCTTCTAAGAGGCTCATTTTGACCTTGAGTTGGGTTTTGGCAGATTCTTGTCCTGCACATAGCTCCCTGTTAAGGGACTTTTGAAGGCATCTCTTTAAGTATATGCTTTGCTGCTATTCTGTCCTGGCCTTTGCCCTCCTCCTTGGTGTTCTCAGAACCTTCATGTCTTATGATTGTTCCTACCAAAGACAGTTTTCCTATTTCAGGTAAACTGGATTAGAAACTAAATACCCTTTCTCTTTTGCTAGGTTCTGGTCATTGAGGAGAGACACACACCTGTCCAGTGGCCACATAGTCCTTCACTGGATGGATGGTCAGGCTGAGAATGTCATCATCATGCCCCAGGTATAGCCTCTGGGTATGTTGTTGCCTGTTATACACCACAGCAACTGCAGCAATGTGGTACACCACTTCTCCAGCTTGTGTGTAGAACAGATTGTTTCTACAGTCGTATCCTCTGTAACTGAAGCACAGGTCCAAGAGGAACAGTGGTTGAAGGAACAGCACATGAATAGAGCAGCAATTGTCGAGACAAAGCAGCCGTATTGATGTGAACCGTGTAAGTAGAGGCACGTGGAGACTGATTAAGTCACAGAATCTACTTGCAGACCTTCAACTACTACGTTCTTTGCTAAAAGCAATCCTTGCTCAGGAGTTAGCAGTGTACACCTTCAGTCCTAACACTTGGGAGGAAGAGGGAGAAAAATCAGAAGGTCATCTCCAGCTATGTAGCAAGATTCAGGCCAGCTTGGGTTACGTGAGGCTCTGTTTCAAACCAAGCCAACAAAGCTGCAATCCAATCCTTGTGACATGTAGAGAGTGAGGCTCCGGCTCTCCTTCATCATCACCCACCTACTATGTGACTTTGGGGCATGGTACCTTCAGGGCACCAAAAAAAAAAAAATCCAAACTGAATAACTATTTTTCCCTTTTCTTAGGAATTACTCTTTTATTTCCTTCTCACTGTGTAGCTCTGTATGTCCCAGAACTACATAGACTGGCCTCAAATTTGTAGAGCTCTGTCTGCCTCTGCCTCCTGAGTAACTGCTGGGATGAAATGTGAGTAACTGGTGAATAAGTCTTCATTATTGGACAGTGCATCCTTTTGTAAACCTTGTGCTAAGTCTTTGTTCAACAGAACTAAACACACTGTATTGAATAATATCAATCAATGAGCATTTTATGATATCAAAATCAAAATGTTATTTTTAGCCTATAACATAGGGAGAGTTTAGAGAACTGGAAAACATTTTTTTTTATCTATTTATTTGTAAGAATCAGTTCAATGCCTTCATCTTTTAAAAATAACTGAAAAGTAAGACTAGACTCAGTGCTAAACTCTGCCACATTTCATCCATAAATAACATATATACATATATCTGAACTGAAAAGCTGTATGGGCTGGGAAGATGGCTCCATCAGTCAATGTTTGCTGTTTAAGCATGAGTTCCTCAGTTTTGATTCCTAGCACCCATGTAAGAAGCTATGTGCTGTGGTCAGTGCTCACTGCTTGAACCCCAGCCACTGGTCACAGACACTGCCAGCCAGTGCAGGTATGGAGTAGACTTCAGGTTCAGTAAGAGGCTCTTCTTCAAAAAATAATGTGGAGCAGCAGTTCTCAAGCTGTGGGTTGTAACCACTTTGGCAAACCTCTATCTTCAAAAAATATTCTCAAAAAATATTCTCCTTATGATTCCTAACAGGAGCAAAATTATAGCTATGAAGTGACAGTGAAATAATGTTATGACTGGGGTCACCACAACTTGAGGAACCTTACTAAAGGGTTGCAGCTTTAGGAAGGTTGAGAGCCACAAACGGGAAGGACAGCTGATGCTGCTCTCTGACCTACACACCTACACACTATCTTACTAAAATAATGTCCAAATAAAGTTTTCTGTTCTTAACAATTAAATACATCAATATAAATTGTGTTAGAAATATTTGATTTGCTCAGTTTCCCAGTAATAATTGAATTTAAAAGATTAACAGTAGTACTGTCCAACAGAAAGATATGAGCCAAATAACGAACAGCATTTCCTCATTGCATAGCATGGAGGACACTGAGGCAAGAGAAGTCTACAACTTTTCTTCGAGTCTGGGCTACAGAGTAAGCCTTTGTCTCAAAAAAAAATTAACCTGTTTTGAGAACTTTTAACTCATTGCATTTAAATCATCATATTAACATGTACAAACATTTTGGTAAGATAATCTGCTTTTTTCTGCCACATCTTTAAAACCAAAATTTATTTTACATGCTGAACATATCTCATTTCAGACAAGCCATGTTGTCTTAGATTGTTTTCTTTTTACATTTTACTTAGTATTTGCATGTACATATATATTTATACATTTGCACATGTGTACTGTGAGCATGTATGTGTCCTACTGAGCCCTGGTTTCCATGCCTAGACTTCATGTTCTTATAGATGGTATGATAAAGTATGCGAAGACTTTCACTACATATATTAAGTACAATTTAGGGATAACTATAATGGATATAAAAGTTTACCTGGACCATGGTTGGTGGAAAGTAGCATCATAACAGACATAGTTATTATCCTTGTGTCTTCAAAGTTGACAACAGTGAAAGTGAAGCACAGCATCCGGGTTCTATTGGCTACACTGAAATGACTGAGGTATTTACACTGTAACAGATACATTTTTATTCTTCGCAGCCATTTAAGCTGACAGTGAAAATACCCAGGTGTCTTGTGCACATGAAAAAAAAGTGTCTGAAGAAATTCCTTGTCTTTAGGTGGATCTAGGAAAACACAGCCCATGGTTGGGGGTGAGATCATGGACATGGTGGTGGCAAAGCCCTGAGTAGCACTGAATCACGTCAAATATGTGCTGTCCTGGAAGGCTGGACAGAGCCAGCTGAGACCTCACTCCGGGGATGGGTTCTACCTGGAGAGAAGAGCATTTAAAAGAAGAATCTTTTTGGCCTGGTAGTAAGACTGATTGATGACAAGCTTGGTATGGACAGAGGAAGAAACTCAGGGTCTCCAGGGCAGGCTACCTACCCATGTATGAACTGTAGTTTCAGGCTGTCCTCGGGAGCCTTCTCCCTCTTCAGGAATGGCACTGCGTGGTTTTTCTCTTTACTTTGTTGCTTTAGCTGAGGTAGATCTTCTTTGTAAACCTACAAGTACAATAAAAATATTTAGCCAATAATCCCCTGCCCCACCCAAGGCTTCTAAACAGTGTCTTGGCATTGCTTTGAGACAGTGTGGGGTTTATGTAGCTAGGACCAATATTGCTTTCCCTAATAGAGCAAAACTAACATGTAATTTTTCAAATACCTGGGATATAAAATAATTTCCTCTCCCCCTTGATTGAGACTGCTTCCTTAAGAAATTATATCCATAAAACAAATGAAGTTGATGTTTTAGTAAATAAGAAAATGAATTATTAATTAAATATATTTAATTCCATAAGGCAAGACATCTTTGATGATTCAGATGTTTGTAAAGCAGAAGCTTCCTCAGTCATTTTCTCTCTAGATTTTTTTCTTTGTAGTTTCCTGTCTTTCCTGGTTTCATGAATTTTGCAAATCTGAGTCTGAAATACTCTATGGGTTCAAACAAGGCTCAAGGACTGCTGTTAAAAGAGTATTTTCTACAGTTTATATGTACATGAAAAAATTAATTCTGTTATTTACCTTTCTCATATTTGATTCTCAAAAAAAATACTTGAACACTTGTAAAAAACCAATTTGTCAGTAATTCCTCATCTTCAGGAAAGAAACTTTTCATCTTGAAGTAGAATAATATAGAAAAGACCAATTGTTAGATACTGTTTATTGATTACTTAAGCACTGCCTATATTGCATATTTGTCAAGTGTGACTTTACTTGCTACCTGGAACAGAAAGACCTGGAGGAAAAGCTGAGACCATAGGCCATTGCCCTTAAAATGCTGACTGCTGAGTTTGCTTCTGCTAAATCTCAATTGTCTGTCTGCCCTAGCGTGTGGTTTTAGGATATAAATGAGAATATAAACTGGATCGAGCATTAAAGCTGTCCTGGTTTCAGTCCACTAGTTGTTAGGATTCTGTCTGGACTCCACCTCCACAGTCAGGTAAGCTCCTCCCCAGTTACCTGGCAATAGCCAGGTAGGCCTGACCCACTATAAAAGGAGCTGCTTGCCCCGCCTCTCCCTCTCACTCCTGCTTCTCTCCCTTGCCTCTTGCTCCCTTGCTCCACCCCCTCCA